>CM076577.1:1263949613-1264102771 GCA_034641835.2 Pinus albicaulis
GGAACGGTTAAACACCTGGGCCTGGCAAACTGGGAACGGGGCGCACAAGACCGGAAATTTTTGCCGGAAATTTTGCCGGAAATTTTGCCGGAAATTTTGCCGGAAATTTTGCCGGAAATTTTGCCGGAAATTTTTTTTTTTTTTCTCCAGATTTTGGACTCCTGGACTTCCTGGACTTCCTGACCTCCTGGGATTTTGGAATGAAAGGTGCCTCCCAAGGGCCGAGTAGTAGCTGCAACTCAAGAACCGGATGGAGATGGCTGAACATGCCGCACAAGAAAATAGGCTTTCTCCAATGGATCTTCCAAGTAATGTTGATCCTAACACCGACATCTCTACCCTCCAACATTCATCGCAAACCCTTACTCCAAATGCCAATACCAAAAATAACGTAGTCACAGAGGATTCAGCGCCGTAGGAGATATAAAATGTATTAGGCCAAGTGCCAATCCAAATCTTGCCCACTTCTATTATTGGATCTTCGTAAATAGAAGCCCTTCCTCTCGAATAACAAGCTCGGGAAGTGTGTTGTGAAATTCTCCATCGCAATACCCCGCAACACAACGTTATACTAAACTATAAATAACATTGTAAATCGAAGGAGTGTGGCTTGGCCTTAAGCCCGAATGTGGAGAAACAAAGTGAAAGCTCCTCAAGATGCCTTCTTGAAAGGAGAAGGAATTCCTAAATATAAATGCCTTGTGCTACAAAAGACAACAATCTCAACTAAATAGTTGAAGAAAGCACAAAGTCATACATACCAAATTTAATGTTCCACAACATGTCTCGCTATGGATGCCTTGCCCTCCTTATGTGCCCAAGTGGAAGCTTCTCTCATCTTGGAACCACCATTAGGGTTTTCCAAATACATCTTTCTTTCCATTTCTATCATCGCGATATCTCCTAAGATGATCCCAACCTTCATCTCAAATAATATATTGACTGTCAAATTTGGACTCATCCACATGCAAATGTCCCTTTTCACATGAGGGTGTAACCCATCTATGATGATCCCTTTTCACATTATGAGGGATTATCTTTATTTCTGAGTCGTAAGGGCGTCTCCACTCATTTATTCATCTTTTAATGTAATAATAAAATTCAATATTCCACTATTTACATAATTTTTGAATATTACATCTACACATGAATTTCTCATTAAAGGTCTTAAACTCTTTCTACTGACAGAATATATTAATTCATTCCCCACCCCATTGAGTAAGTTTATTTTACATCCATCCACATCTACCATCCCACCGTACTTAGATGTGAATGATTTCCTCCGATTATGAGCATCACACCCAGTGGTAAAGGTCTCATCATAATCAACTGTTGGTTGTGTGACATGATTATCTTGTTTATTTTTTAATGGGCCTAGACCCATGTACCCCAACAAAGGGCAACGTCGCCCCCAAATTAAATGTTTCTGTATATCCAGGGGGCACTACCAGGGGAGGCTGCTTCCATGGGGTTTTGGGGGCAATGCCCCGAAGCTAAAAACAAGATGTAAAATTGTCTTGTAAAAGTATAGTAATTTCTAGTCAATCCCGCCCATTCATTAAAGAAGATCCCGACGGTAAAAGTTATGTTTAGTTTAGGATTTTTGCCCTAGAAGGCAACCTCGCTGCGAGAAGGAGGGCTTGTATTGCGACCGTGTATTGCATGTGTATTCGAAGTGAGAACAGAGAGAGATTCTCAGAGAGGGGCACAGAGGATATTACAATGGATCAGACAGTCTTTCATTTTTCCGGACAATAAAAAGGAAGGACTCGCTATCGTGGTATATAGCCCAAATCGGGTGAACTACGTATATCTCGTGTTCTTTTGGTTTTATGTGTTTTGTGCTTGTGTTTTCCGCATATTTTATGTGTTTCATTCCTCCGTAACATAATTTCCCAACAACTCGTGTATCGGTGAGCTTATGTCCATGTTTGGTCGATAAACTCATAGGAAAGAAGGGTTCCCGGTTCGAGTGGGAGCAATGGCGGAAGGATGCAAAGCTAAAGCCAGAACTTAGCGGCCAAAAACTTCCCGCCGGGAAGATGCGATGAACACATTCCGTACGTAAGATTCGTACCTACCATTGAGCCAAAAAACAAAGAAGTCGACGTTTATGAGCGCGTACGCAGAAGGGAGATTTCTATATAAAGGCACTTAACAATACTTTCACAGTTCTTTGCGGCGTCGGTAACCTTCATTATTTCGAAGGAAAACAACAAAGGGTTTGATTAAGGTGTTATAACCATGAAAACTCGTCCCTAAAATAAGTGTATATTTCTTAAAACGTTTATTTAATATGAAGATGTTGGAAGGTGGATCCGTCATGCAGAGCATTTGCAAATGATTTTAATACGCTACTAGTGAGTTAAGTTTTGTAGGGTAAAATTGATGCCATGAAGCTAGGCCCTTTATTTTTGTGCTCATTTTTAAATATGGAATGGTTTAGTTATGGCCATTAGTAACTCTCGTTCGGATCTAGTACTTTAAAGTTTGATGATGTTGTCCATGCTATCCTTAGCGAAGAAATGCGACAAAAAGTCTGTGTTGAGACATCGGGTAATGATTTGAGTGTAGAGTCTCGTAAGAAATGGAAAGAGGAAAGGGCTTGGGATATCACAATAAATCAAGGGAAAGGCATCCAAGTCCAGACGGGGATATGTGTCGGAAATGTGGAAAGAGAGGACACCTAAAGAAAGACTCGAGATCCTGAAGGGAAAACATGAGATGCAAAACAAGAAAACAATCATGAAGAAAATGTGACAAAAGATGTGTTACAAGATGCTTTGATTATTTCTTTCGAAAATTTTATTGATTCATGGGTGGTAGATTCAGCTCCCATTCTCTCACACCGATAAGAAATATTTTCATGACTATGTTCAAGGAGATTTTGGACAAGTCCGTTTGGGTGATAATAAACCGAAAATTTTTGGAATGGGTGCCTTGTAAAACAACAACAGGAACCAATGGCTATTAAAGGAGGTAAGAGACATGTTCCGTATCCTAAGAAAAATTGATTTCAACAAGGCAGTTTAGGCTGGGTGAAGGTTGTGTGACAACTTACAAAGATAAAACTTGGAAGGTAAAACTAAAGGAGCTCCGGTAATAGCAAAAGGCTAAAAGGTTGGTACATTGCATTTATGTAATGTATTTATAACTCCGTTGATGCTTTAATCTCCAAAGGAGCAGATGTAGCATTATGGCATCATAGGCTCGAACACATGAGTGAGAAGGGGGATGAATATTATTCACTCAAGAATTTTTTTGCCGGTTTGAAGAATGTTGATTTGGATTCATGTGAGAATTGTATTTATGGAAAATAGAAGAGAGTCGATTTCTAGAGTTGGGAAAGAAAGAAGAGTGAAAAATTATAGCTTGTGCATACAGATGTATGGGGACCCGCTTTCTGGTATCATCTCTCAAAGTGCTCTTTATTATGTGTTACTTTTATTGATGATACAACTAGAAAAAATTGGATTTATTGTATTCGGTATCAAACTCGATGTATTCGATACTTTCAAGAAATGAAAGCTGGTTGAGATTGGAGGCAGGAGAAGGAATCAGTCTTGATCGACAATGGAGGTGAATATTGCAGCAAAGAGTTTGATAGGTATTGTTCGTAGCATGGAATTCATAGAGAGAAGATGGGGCCCAAGAACACCACAAGAAAATGGTGTCAAAAAAGAACGAATGTTAACAATCATGGAGCGTGCAAGGTGCATGAGATTGCTACGGATTGCTTACAATTTTGGGTAGATATTGTGAGATACCGTTGTTTATCTAATAAATAGAGGGCTCTCAAGTTCCTTGATGGTGGTAGTCCGCAGGAAGCATGGACGTAAAATGGCAAACTGTTTTTTAAAAGCCTTTTACCGTGAGGCCTTTTCCATATTAATAAAGAAAACAATAACACACCTTGAGGAAAATCAAAGAAATGTATGTTTATTGGATATGGTGTGTTAATGATTTTGGTTATCGTTATATGATTATGAAAATCACAAAATTATTAGGAGCAATAGGGGATGTAATATTCAATGAAAAGGTCTTGTATAAGAATCAACAGCAAGAAAAGAAAACAGAAAACATGAAAACAAAGAATACACAATTCTTGATGAGATTACAAAAGTAAAGGTGCTTGAAAATAATAATAATCAACAACCACAACAACAACAACCACCACAACAACAACAAAGCACCTAAAACACCTCGAAAGCGGTAAGAAGATCTACCAGGATAAGTCGAACCCCGAATTTGTTACCTTTCTTCATTACATTATTTATTGCTGACCTTATCTTGGTGAACTTGAATGTTACAGAAGCTAAATGCAAAGTTGAAACCAAAAGAAGTGGGAGCTAGACATGGAAGAAGAGATGAATCATTAATGGCAACTCCGTACTTGTACCCTAGTCGTGTTGCTTGCAAAACTACTGCGTAACAAATGGGCTTTACGGCTCAAGGAAGAAGATGAAGGAAAACAAAGGTACAAAGCTAGACTTGTGGTGAAGGGTTTTACACAAAAGAAAGGTATTGATTTTGGTGAAATATTTTTTCTATTTGTTAAGATGACTTCAAATAACCATTTTAAGTCTTGAGTGTGTCATGTAAGATTTGCATCTTGAACAATTAGATGTAAAGACAACATTTCTCCAAGTGGAAATTTGGAGGAAGAGATTTACATGGAGAAACCAGATGATATGAGGTCAAAGGGAAAGAAAATTAGTGTGCAAGTTAAAGAAGAGTCGAAGATGAAATGTGCTCCAAAGATAGTGGTCTCTAAAATTTGACAAAGCTAGTCCGAACAAGGTTATACTAGATGTCACTATGATCATTGTGTTTATTCGAAAAAGCAAAATGATGGGCCATATTATATTGTTATTGCATGTAAACGATATGCTTGTTGGGTGGTCTAACATGCAGAAATAAATGTGCTCAAAAGAAATTGGAAAATTCATTTGCAATGAAGGATTTGGGAGCCGCAAAACAAACTTGGTATGAGAATAACTAGAGACAGACAAATCGCAAATTAACACCGGTTTCTGAATGAGTACATGTGTGTGTTGAAAAGTTTTAATATGCATGGAAAACCGCTAGTACACCTTTGCTAGCCATTTCAAAATTAGTACAGATGTGCCCCATGACCCAAGAAGAAATGGACTATATGTCTAAAGCTCCACATGCATCAATGCAGCTGAGTTTACTGTATGCAATGGTCTCAGACAAGGGCTCCGATATTGCACATGCAAGTGACAAGAAGGTACATGAATAATCCAGAAAAGAAAATTGCTGATGGAAGTAAAATGGATTCTCAGATATTTGGAGAGGTACCACAAACCAAGAATTATGCTTTGGTGGTTCAAACATTTCTCTGCTGCAGGACATGTTGATGCGTACATGGCAGCAGGTGACAAGAGATAATGAGGAGCACCATGTGATATGGGTCACCGTAGGTGAAAAGTTGTCACCTTGGGTTTCAAAATCCAAAGTGTTATTGCACTTTCAACAACAGAGAGGTAGAGCAAGTGTTGTCGCTACAAAGGTTACAGCAAAGAAATGATTTGGTTACACAAGATTATGGAACATGAATTGCAAGGAGAATGATATGGGCACACACAAAATGGATAGCCAAAATGCATTAATCTTGCAAAGAACTCGCATTTCATCTCAAGACGAAACACATACAACTCAAGCACCATTTCATATGGTCAAGATGAAGATGGGGAAGTGAAGTCGTGAAAGATACGTACTCAGCCATAATCATGCGTATATGCTAACAAAAGTTGTAACCAAGGAGAAATTGAGAATATTCTTAGTTTCAATTGCCCCCAAGGACGACGATGAAGATGAGAAATAGCCAAGACCAAAGAGGAGTCATTTTCCAACAAATGAAGTGTCAGTGAGGGTTGCTACAATTAGTTCTGGTAGGAGATTAGCATGTGAGCCTAATTATCTTGTTTATTTTGTATCACAACGTTGGACCCTTGTATTTTAATGGGCAGCAATTCCGCCTTTAAATTAAATTAGAACAGGGGGGGCACATTTTATGTCCCCCCCCCCCCCCCGGGTAGGGGTTTCCAGAGCACGTCTCCAAAGCTAAAAAACAAAATGTAAATTGTCGTAAAAAGTATAGTAATTTCTAGGTCAATCTAGGCTTCAGTTCATTAGGTAGATGATCTAATGGTAGAAGTTATGTTTAGTTTAGGTTTTTTTTTCCTAGGAAGGCAACCCATCGCTTGTATGAGGTATTTGCATTGTACGGTATTGCATGTGGCCTCGAGGGAGAAAGACAGGGAGACTCGAGAGAGAACATAGACATTAAGCACCCGGGACCGTTGTGTTGTGTCTCTTCACCTTGTTAGATAATAAAGTAAAGGATCTGTTGTTCGGGGGAATGTGTTTTCCAAACTAGGTGAACCATGTATATCCCAGTCTCATGGTTTTATGTGTTTTGTGTGCTTATGTTTTCCGCATATTTTATGTGTTGCATTGCTCTGTAACATAATTTTCTAACATTAATCCCCTCCACCCTAGGAGAACCTTTCAGCATATATTAGCAAATAATCATGTGCTTCTCCACACCCTCATTGTTTCTTGCTTCAATTTTTAAATCCACCTAGATCCTACAATTGACTTCGTTGGTCTTGGGAAAACTTCCCATGCACTTTTTCCGAGAATGTTTGCATTTCTGTCAATCATGTACTTAAACTTTCCAAATTATTGTTGCATTGCTTCCTCAAAAGAAGATGGTTCTATCTCTACACTTTCGCTCATAAGAGCCATGTATCCACAGCACCTTCCTCGGGGACATTTTCGTTTGCTGCCAGATGTGGGTGTTCAATATTCTCTATGTAGCATCGTTAACCACCTGTCGCCCTCCGGCGTGCTTCCTTGTCTTAGGATGTCTTTGCATGAGTGGGTGATTCCACCTCCGCACCTCGCCTTTTGGCGGCTCCATCTTGAGGTTTTTCTTTTGGAGCCAAGAGCTCTCAACTCGCATGTAACTAAAGCTACCTCTCTAGGGAAATTTGCGTGGCCTTCTCTTAAAAGTTTTTCACATCTCTTCCGACCACCGACATCCTATGTATGAGAAAGCAACTCGACAATTGTGAGGTGTATCGTTGTACCTCTACAATTATCTCCAACTTAGTTGTTGGATCTAGCTTTCCCCGGGTATCTTTAGTCACATGGAAATAAACCGATGAACCAAAAATTCTAAAATGTGACACATTTGTCTTTTGACCGAAACATCTTCTTGGTGTGTACTCATCACAAGTATCCGATGAGGAATTCTCTTCGCAAAACTATTTTTGTATTGCATGCTTCCACTCACAAATTAAAAAATAGGTCATGATCATGCAACATAGCTCATGTTTCTCCCGTAATAGTTTTGTTCTTCCTTTTCCGGAACCCCATTTTGTTGTGGGTTATGAGATGTTATCAATTCCCTTTGAATTCCTTCTAAAGAAAAAAGTTATTGAAATCATTAGAGACATATTATCCACCATTTTCACTCCTCGCAGCCTTCACCTTCTTCCCCGTATCTTTGTCAACAAGTTCTTTAAACTCAAAATCCCTTTGAGAATGTTTGATCTTCTTTTCCGCATGAAGAAAATCCAACACTTGCATGAAAAATTATCTACAAAAATCACATAATACCCGTGTTTGGCTCTTGGAAGCTATCGAGAATGGTCCACAGCATAACCGAGTGAACTCTCTAAAGGATCGCCTTTGCTTGATCGTCTATCATGAGTGTGCTTTGCATACTTCCCTAATGTACACCCTTTGCATGTATCTTGCCGCTAAAGTGTACCCTTTGGAAGTCCCGTAGAAATATGCCGTATGATATTCAAAGGCGGTGTATATGGCCCAACCTTCTCGTGCCATAACTCACCGATGTCTCGCTCACCACTTTCTCTCGCTTTCATGCTCAAGGCAAAGACAATCTTCTACATCTAGGTTGTAGAGGCTCTTACTCAAACCCAAATCTTTCAATTGCCCCGTGGCTTTGTGATGAAGCAACAACACTACCGAATATCACATCAGGTTGCGCACTAAAAATAGCAATAAACCAAATTATTCTTTAAACTAGGAACATACATGACATCATCGAAAGTGAGAGGAGATTTCAGCCTCTCCGAAAGGTAATTGTACCTATCCCGCAGTGCTCTACCTCCTTCATCTCCCATCTCGATGTGCATCCGGAGATCCTTTCTCCAAGTTACTAAATAATTATTTGTTGTCGATTAAGTATGGAATGAAGCTCCACTATATAAGTACCACACAAAACCCATCACCAATGACACCATGAATGTGATGAGGGTGAAATCCAACTTGAAATTTGAAGAAATTTTCCTTTTCACTTGCCGCTCCTCCTAAAGGCTTCTGTGAAAAAAATCCTTGTATATATAACTCAATATCATGACAATGAAATTTTTTTACCTTTGACAAGCGTTGATTCTTTCCTCGCCTTACCATAATCCAATTTGGAATGCGACACCTTCCTTTCCCTTTATTTTCCTTTCCATCCAAGGCATAAGTCTCCTCGTCATTAGTCTTTGATGATGATCCATCTCCTCGGTGTTCCGTCGGAACTCTTCTGTACCAAGTCGGACGATAATTGCTCCCATCGTGCAGATTCTCACTCCAATTCACCGAGTCTTGGTAGCTACAAGATCTTGGGAAGGCCTAGAATTTCTAGGCTCTCACCACAAATCATCCTGGAAACTATCACCACACTAATCTGTTCCAAATTGAGTGAACTTCGTCAAGTATTTTGGGATCATGTTTCCCTTATCCATATTGATCTTTCTAAGCTTGTCCTTCAATGCCAATTTCATGGTCACCGTTATTTCGAAACGTATCTCTCTTAAGGCCTTCCACATAAAGGTGTATGGAGTTTCTTCGATGGAGGTTCGAGACAATATGATCTTTGAACTCCTTTTTCTAACATAATCCTTCTCGCATTTGCTACATTATTCTTCCACACATCAAGAAGTTTAATACTTTTTATCGTCGGTTGTGAAGATATATTTCATAGAATTCTTGTTTGTTTTCCTCCAACACCACATCAATATTGTCCTTCCATGCGTGTGTAATTTGAATTACCCTCAAGGTCATATTCCGAGTCTCAATCGAGAGAAATACATCTTGATTTGTTAAGTTTAATTTTTCAATAAATAAACATGCAAATTTTATTCAATTGCTCAAAACAAACTCTCATTCTTATCTTCTATAGTGATTGCTACTCCGATACCATGTAGAAATATCTAAATAGATTCAACTAATATTATAATATGCTAAAACAAAATATTGAATCAATTCTATAAATTGCGGAAACCAATTAAGGATCAATAGTAATCACATGAACAATAAAGAGAAGCCACTTCAATCGCATAACACAAATATGTATTTGGGGAAAGCCTCACTAAAAACCTCTTTATCTCTATATTTCATTAAGTCAAGAGTATGAAACAATACAATGTTATTTCTTCCCCGAGAAACCTATGCACTATTCTCGACTATCTTAATTTGATCCCAACAAGCATGGTTTGATATTTAACCACACCCCTACTCTGGGTTGCTTAGCCTTTCTTATGCATTCTTTGAGGAATTAAGCCCCCGTTAATTAGGAAATTACAAATAATTTATTTACAATTCTCAAGAATTGATTTAGCTAACTCATGCATGACCTCGTACAATATTCTAATTATACAACCGATAGTTCTCTTCCCTTTAACTCCAATTCAACCGGGAATTCCTTATAATTGACATTAAACAATGATTTATAGAGAATTATTAGTTATTTTATTGATCATCGTACGTGAATTAAATCATATTTAATTCAATGGACTCATCACTAGCTCATCTCCTACTAGAACTAGTTAAACCATTTTTAACTTGAATAATTCATTAACTAATTACAACTCAAAATAAATTGCAAAATGGACCGAAGCTAGGGATAACTCCAGATGTTCTAATAATTTCTGAATTAAATTTGATTATAAATACATTTCGACTTGCTTAACTTGTACAAGTTTTAATGTGACATGGAATTATAATTTACTTCTAATTTAATTAAGGGAAAATTAAATTAGAAGCCTTTCATGTTGCCAATTTCAATAGTAAGGCACTATTTTGCAGGAACATTAAGTTACTTCTTGCTTCTCCGAATAATAATTTTCTCTCTTATTCCAAGTAGAGAATCCAAGACTAGCTCTCCAAAGCCTAAGCCTCCAAAAGGCTCTTACTTGAGTTATGAGATTTCTTTTATAACAAGAGGAATGACCTTTCATATCCCCATGACTCTTGAGTTACCCTCATGACTCTTGGAATTATATTATGACCTTTGGACTTCTATGCAACTCTTGAACTTTAAATGACTTTTGGACTTCTCATAAAGAGATTTTTAACATATATGGCTATGAAATTTCATATTCACATATGACTCTTGGACTTCCACACACATTACATTTTTTCCTTTTCATTGAATATACATCATTACATTCTACAAGATGATGCATATGACACATGGAAACATATTGATCATTATAGACACTTGTACAAGTTACAACTTGACAATGATGAAATGGAGTTCATGATGATGTGACAATGTCAAGTTGTATTCCTCATCGCTTCATATTGCATTATTGATGGTAAATCTGATCATCAGTGCTTTGTTTTCAAGAAAGATCTGCTTTTTTTCTTATCTTCACCCTCCAAAGGGTCCTTGAACAATATCAGAATCCTTTGAGTCATCATGCAATTTTTCCTTTCTATCTCGGTCCATGATCTTCGCTTTTATGTCCCCATGACAACTTTATTTTGATCTTCTTTCTCCGAGGTGCTTTTATACTTTCTCTTTACTATCTACCTTGACAATTACCTGTCATTCTAGGAAGGTACTTTTGACAATGAAAATAATTAATGAAAAAGAAAAATTATTCTTAAAAACATATATTTTATCACTACCTAGGCTCATGTAATGATAAGCTCATGATAGGCTTCTCGAGAGGTTAAAATAAGGAGGCTTGATTAAAAGGCGGAGTCAAACTCATCGGTGGCCGACAAGAGGCCTTAATGATGTGCTCATGTTCTCAAGAAAGAGAGGAGAATTCAAGGGCGCAAGGTGCAAGTTTGAAGCATGAAGGATAATCATTTGTTAGTTTGATATGCACTCGTGCTCAAGGAAGCTAAGTGAGGCCATAAGGGGACACAATGAAGGGACGTTGGGAAGTTATTTAAAATTCAGACTTACCAAATTGTTCTCATGCTCAAGAGGAACAAGGAGGGAGAAGGGCGCATGCCTGAAGCACGAAGGAGAAAAAACCATTGATTCATGGTGCCCTCATGCGCCTAAGGAGGGTGGGGCTTTATTGAAGGAGGTGCTCAAATGAAGGCTTAGGGCTTCGTGGTTGGATTGTGGCCTCTTTTGCGTAAGAGAAGGATTAAATTTTTTTGATTCAAGGGGTGCACCATGCGCTTTAAGGCTTCAATATTTAATATTGCGCCATGTTCTTAAGAAGAGACAAGGCTTCTAGTTGGGTGCATTTTTTCAAGGGAAGGAACTTATTTTTTAAGTGTGTTCTTCATTTAGAGTGTAGCAAAAGGCTAGGTCGTTTATCCCAGAAAGTAATAATGCATCATGGGAGAGGGAAGAGACCTTAGAAAATAATTAGTGAAAAAATATGGGAGGAAATGATACATCAATGAGGCTCATGAATAAGTTGTGCTCATCACCTAGTAAGAGGGTTAATGCTTGATCCGAATGGAATGTACTATTTTGCCGTGCTAAGTATTCAAACAAATAATTAAATTGTGTGCATAAGGTTCATCCAAGTTTGTGTGAAACAAATGGTTTAAACTTAGTTAAACATATTTTTATGTGAGGTGTTAAATGTGTATCAGCTTGTATAACACTTTAGTAGAAAATTACAGAGAAAAATAATCACATATGACAATACTTAGAAAATTGATGAAGCAGCTTACTCCCTTCGTCTACATCCGTCAAGGTCTGTACTCCCAATGGCATGTCCCTCATATCTTATTGCTCAAAAATGGTAAGTCCATGATAAAAAGCCCCAAATGGCTATGCTCTTTGTAAAATGGCTTTAGAAATGTTTGAATTAGTCGTAAATGACTTTTCATATGCAAATGTATAGCATGCTCAATACATCGAAAACACCCTAGTGGCCCTAATGGTTCCTTGACCTCTCCTTGAAGAAAAAACCTACATGTAATGACTCCTAATGGCTCTAAACCTATTCCAATTAGTTTAAATATTGAAATTATCCAAAATATTCATTCTCCAAAAATGGTCAAAAATCCAAGAGTTATGACTCCCAAACAGAATTTTCCAATCACACCTAAGAAAGTTTCTCCAAAATCGGAGGAACTCCAACAGCATTAAAAAAATTGGCACCGTCGTCAAATTTGGGGGTCCGCTGGAACCGTCGGGCATATTTTCGCCCAAATTTAATGCGAGGACAGTGATCACATGTCACTTCCGCCACGTCTTTGAAGCCGTCAGCTTGAGGGTTGGAACCCCGAGGAACACTGCCTATCATCTGTTAACCTCACATTTAAACATAAATTTCCTGCCGGCATTGGGTCCTTCACGTCAATAGTTGTGTTTGGTTGTGATAGTTACCGTGGCGTGGTTCCGGGCATGATATGGTAGGGGGTCAGCTTCCCAAGCCCTCATCGCATTTATTTGTTAAAAATTATATATTACTTCCAATCTATAGGGGTAAGTCATATGGTGTAGGTGGATTGGTAAACGTATTGAGGACGCGTAGTGGAGGTTGCGTGGTTCGACCTCCGTTGACTCCATAAAATTTTGAACTACTTTTATGAGGACATGCGTCTATGGCTTTCCATGTCACTCAATCATTCTCTACACAAAAACACATCCAATAAACTCAAGTTTCATCATCGTACCCTCACTATCCAATGGTCCACAGAGTGCCAGCCAGAAGCCACCACACTAGCTTTGAAGAAAATGGAATATTCCCAAAATATTCCACTGATTGTACTTGCTAAGTCAATTTAGCATCCAATCACCAATTTTTTTGTTGTTTGGGGGAAAACGAGGTCGCAGCACGACATATATTCCTCTATATGACATCATTTTTTTCGATCCATTCACGACCGGAATCACAATGACGGATTTCTCCAGTTTTCTGTGTTCGGACTTATTTCGAGCACTTTCATTTTTGAGCAATGAACATGATCTCTGGCTAATCACACTTCCTCCTCATTGGGAAGCTTTTGACCCCAAAAGCCTTCAATTACCTCGTTCGCAGATGAGGGAACAACCTCACCTTTTCCACTTCCATTCATCTTGCCTTACTTGGTTTTCTCGCCTCTGAGCCCAATCTAAAGATAATCGACACTTCCCCCTTTAGAAGTGTGTGTCCTCCTTTCAAGGATGGAATCCTCCTCGAGCTCATCTAGAAATTATGGCAAGAAATATTTTATTGATGGTAACTAAATTTCACTTTCTGATCATCAATCAATAGAGGCTCATACAAACGTAAATTCTCCACATTGACAACGAAATACATTGGTATATGAAGGTAAGTGTGGTTGAAATGCATTATTACCAACTTGTTTAATAATATTAATAATATCATAATGAATAGGCTTGAGACTTTTTACCTTCTCCTTGCATCTTTTCTTTACTTATGTGCAACCACATTTCGTCTCCTTCTTGAAACTTGTGATCAACTCTATGTTTGATGCGTCTTCTTGTATCATGCCACCTTTCAAGTTGTTCTTGGAACTTGATGATGAATAATCCGAATTTTCTCAATGAACTTTTGAGCCTTGTCAATATCACTATGCCTATCAATTGAAACATCCTTCTCATAGATGAAGTATAATGGCGACGGAAAACACCAAAGGAGGCTTCAAAAGGTGAAGTATTTGTAGAAGAGTACGGATCGGTTGTGAGCATGTTGAAGGTAAGGAGCAAGCTATCCTAATAACCAGATGCTTGTCAGAATAACCTCTCAAAATATGCACAATGGTTCGTTCACTATCTTTGTTTGGCCATCTCTGCTTGCAAGATGAAAATAATACTCTTTTTCAACATAGTGTCCATTATCTTTCCAGATTGGAATAAAAATGCCCAACAAATCTGGAATCCCTATCACTAACAATAGAATTAGGCAAACCATAATGAACCCATACATGTTAAAAATATAATTCAACAATTTTTCAAATAGCACAGATTTCTCTACATGGCATAAGAATACACATCATGCCGAATCTATCAACCCATTACACAAAGACAATCAAAGTTGCTTTCAGACACAGGTAGACCTCCAACAAAGTCCATAGAAACACTTTCCTGTTTGGCCTTGACGCATCGGTAATGGCGTGTAGAGCCCAAGCTTCCTATTGCTAGGCTTCCTAGCAAACAATGAACAACTTCTAATGAAACATGAAACACTATCTACCATGTGCGGCCAATAACAATACCTCTATAAATGTGCCACCATTTTTGCTTACCCCGAAATTTACAACAAGAGAAGAATGAGCTTCTCTCATGACACTTAGTCTCCCTCTGGTATACACAACTTGCTCAAATGAAACAAATTTTTTTTATGCATGTGATAATCATTCTCTTCAACTTGATTCCCTTCACTCAAGTTAGCATACACATCTCCAAAATCAACATTAGATGCATACTATTCCGTGTAACTCATGTACTATAGAATCATTCTTAAGCAAAGTAGAAGCACTAATAATAGGCCTTGAAAGTATATCAAAAAATTTATTGAAAATACCTTTTCTTGTACCTTATTACCAAGTAAAATTGTTGTAGGAAACCCATCCACATGAAATGACGTGATTGCCGCAATTTACTTGCGACGTACTGAATACAGTGATCGTATACAATCGTCTTTACCTATCGTAGTGTTTCCACTTTTTGAAACTTTGAACCAACGCATACAACTCTTATCATATGTAGGATAATTAATCTGCGTCAATCGTTAAATGTCTCGTAACGTAAGAAGAGATAGGCTTACCATGTCACAAGAGAATCGCACGCATGACATAATCACTAGCATTGGTCCGCATCTCGAATGGTCGTCTCTGTCCGCTGAAGAAAGGACCTGAGTTGAACCGATCTTCTCTTTCAAAGATTCAAAAACTTTCCGTTGCTTCTCATTGAAAGCACGTTTCACACTTGTCACCGCATGCATAGGAGATGTAATGGCATGTTAGCAATAAAATTTCTACACTCGAGTCGCGCCTAAAAAATCTCATACCTCTCGTTATCGATTTGGGAGTGGGCTAATTCACAATAGCTTCCACTATATGATCAATTTTCAATGCGCCTCTTTCCTACAATGTGTCCCAAATAAACCAAATAATTTTTTTCCAAATTCACACTTAGATATCTTAAGAAATAATTGCTCTTTCTTAAAAACATCAAGTGCCCTCTTTACATGCAAGACATGATCTTCTCTAGAATGGATGCAAAACATCATCCATAACACGATGAAAGTTGAGATGCATTACAAAACCAAAAGGCATAACTAGCCACTCAAAGAGTCCTTGTTTGGTTTTGGAAATGCAAACTTCTCCAAATATCACTTTCTACAATTCTAACTTGATGGTATCCACTACGTAAGTTCAACTTGGTGAAAAAATTTAGCATCTTTCAACCGATCTAACAAATCATCTATATCCTTGGGAGAGGGTAACGATTTCTTACCGTAATCTTGTTCAAAGTTCTTAAAGTCCAGCACAGACATACGCCAAGTTCCACAGTGTTAGGGTCCCGTTGATTTAACATTGGCAAGCCAAATGATGTGGTAACATCAAACCAATATTTGGAGCCCAAGGACCTAGCCTTTCCTAGACCTTAGAGGGCTCTTCTATTAGTAAGGGATATCTTTGTGTTTGCTTATTGTGTTCTCGATTTTAGGCTAGTTATGAAGTAGGTTTTTGGTTTTGGTCAGTGTTGTGAGGGATGAACCGATCAAAGACATAAGATAGGTAAAAAGATGTCGCATCAACTGGCCATGGGGTCGAAAGGGCTTAAGAAAGCTTTGAGATGGTGATACAAGGTCGTTGGAAGGGCCGATTTGATTCGAGGTAAAATGATCTTTGGGAAAATGGAGTGAGATGGACATTAAATTTGTGAATAACAAAGGATTTCAAACATAAATAGTTTAATAGCCGACATAAACATGGTAGGGAAAACCATTAATCATGAGAAATGTATTTGTAAACCGATCAATGCATAGAAATAAACATTCAAGCCATGCATAGAGATATATGACTCTTTAACTTTAGGAAATGGCTATCGACTTTGGGGAAATGCATTTAACATTTACAAACAACTCAAATCACTTTGTAGGAATGCCTAAACATAGCACTTCAAGCTATCAAGTACCCTGAAAACAAGATTGCATAGTTTTAGGCAAAGGGAAAGATCAAGACAAGACCCCTGCTCAACAAATGACAATATAATCAATCAAAGAGAGGTTTCATAGGTGGAGCTATGGCTAGCCACGAGTGTTGGTGGCATACCTTAAATCATACTTAGCATGCATAAAACCATCAATGAAACAAACAAACATATTTTAAGTTAAAGAGAAATCAATACCCTTAATGTGACTAAGAATGGTAAGCATGTGAAGTCATAGTAAAGAAACATGAAACTTGAGGTGCCTCCAAGGTATGTCTCAAGTCTATTATCTACTATCTTATAGCAAGCAAGAACATGGAATTATGAATGAAAACTAGGAAACAAAACAATAGAGAGAGACACTATACCATTCTACCAAGTCATGGAATCCAACAACAATCCTCTTTCATCATCCAAGAACATCCAAGAGACTATCCAAAAGCATGAGACAAGTGTTTTATTCCAAAGCTTATATGACCATATATTGCTTCTATTCATCAATTTCTGCCTTGTTTACAATGAAAGCCTTTGGAATATATAGGCCAAAATGAGGAAAACCTCTTAGTTCAACTTGCAATCTCATTGGCTCATTCAAAATATCTCGATTTTTTTCCTTGAGGCTTCGAAAGCTCAAGGCACAAAATATCTCAAAAATGCTAAAAAGGAAAAATATATTAACTTTTCATAACTTATCATGTACAAAAATAGCTAAACAAACATGAGGAAAAGTCACTTTGAAAGGTTCAATTTTACAAAAATACTCAAAAATACATCAACAGAAACCCTCGACTTTCCGCAACCTTTGGAGGCCTTTCCAATGTCTAAACGAGGCCCGTGATAGCTCGTTGGAAATATCCGAGTGTCTACCTTCTGAAAACACTTTAATTTTCCCAATATAATTCCTATAAGTTTTCCAAAAATAGACCTCGTATGTAAAAAACCAAAAAATAGGCTCTCACGATAAATGGGTAAGTGCAGTAGAAAAAGCGAGTGTTTTCCACCATTTTGGGGGAGAAAATGATCTTCAATTGTTCGAAAATCGTTGAGTATGTGCCCCTGAAATTATGGCATCCAATGACGGCATTTTCATCCTTTGAGGATGCCCCAAACTGGAATAGCGATGCCTATGAGTTTTGGCCAAAAACCTAAAAATGACAAAAAACCAAAATTCGTCGAATTTCCGCCTAATCCAGCATGACCCTCAAGGGTTTTCAGAAACATGTTGTGAAACTAAGGCCAAAACTGAGCCTTGAGGTGTCTTTCCTCAATTCTCGTGCCGGGCGCTTCCCTTTAGCCTCCTTGGAGTTTTTCTTGAGCGGTCTCAATTCTCACGGAAAACCGATTGAGCTTTTTATAATGCCCGTCATCCTCCGTGGAAGGTCCAAGTCTCTATTTGCCTTCTCCAATTTATTCTCCAAGTAATCATTAACTGTCTCAAGCCATGCTTCCCGATTGTTCTCATCTCTTGTTCGAACAATGTGGTGAGGGGTATATTGGAGAAGGGCATCTTCTTCTTCCTTTGTTTCTCAAGGGTGTTTTTGAGCCCCATGGTTCTTAGCCTCTTTGCCCGGGCTAATCTTTGCCTTCGCTCTCATCGAACTCACCCATGAGTTCTTTCCAATCTCATTTGTGCTTTGAGGCCTCTTTTTGTATTTGATTTCCGTGTCTCATATACTAGGCCATATGACACTCATCTCCGCTTGTTTTGAACTTGCAAAAAAGTGATTGAAGTTCCTATCCTCATCAAGATCGATTCTCAAAGCATCAATTTGGTTTCTTCTATCGATCAAGAGATTTTCTAGGATCCTAAGCCATTATCACTATCATCACTTTGGATTTGGATGATTTCGAACCTTTCCTTTTCAAGAATGCTTTCTTTTTTTCTCTTTTCCTTTGCTTCGGGTGGCTCTTTTAGTCTTCCTCCTCTTGGGCAATTCAACAATGGGCTTCTTGGGAAATTTTCCCTCGCTGGGGAGGGCCCTAGTCACATTTGGAGTTACAACTCTAGGCACCCTTTGCCCTGATGTTTGGGGCTTGGCAACTTTTGGAGAAGAGAGCATGGCCCCTTGACTAGGAGAGGCACCAGTACATGCTCCATTGGCTCTTTACCCTTGTCAATTTGCTCCTCATTTCACATCGTCTTGAATTTCTTCATGATGGTTTTGACTCATTCCTGGGTATTTATTTTTTATAGGACCTGCTGTCCACACCGTGTTGCACCTATTTATCATGCTTCCTCTTCTTCATGAGGTCATGGTTCCTTTTTATGAGGTTGTTGTTCATCATCATATAGTCGCCTCTATTCATCATCATGAGGTCGTCACCATCATTTTGTGGCCGCGACCATCAAGGTCATTTCAGTGCCGCCCTTCATCATCTTCTGCCAGAATCCGTTGTTCTACCTCACTATGATGTCGCTTTCTATCATCATGCCCTTCTTCCCCTTAATATTTTGCCTCACCGTGATGTCGCCATCATCTTCTCATCATCCCCTGTCGCCCCGTTTCATCATGCTCGCTCATCATCACTTTCCTTTTCTTACTCATGCTCTTCCTCATCATGCTATTTTTCTTGTTCTATAGTAAACTTGAGTGTTCTTGGGGACAGGTTTAAGAAGAAGGAAGGATGGTGAGTAGAAGGTGAAGGAGATGTATGAAATGAAGTGACAATGGAAAATCCGGATGTGTGATGAAAGTATCCCAAGCGATTTCTTCTTCTCAAGCTAATGAAGAATGATAATTTTGATGAGGGAGGATGGAAAAGGTGCTATCCGTCGAGAAGGAGGGTTTTTATGAACAAGGAGGCCATTTTCTCAATGCTTCTATGTAGAAAGAAAGGGAGATTTAACAATTTGGCTCTCTTCCGAAATGTATGAGCACCTGGGATATGATAGGCATAGACCTTGAGAATTTTCCTCATGAAGTATTTCATGATGATCTTCATGAGGGGCGAATCGGTCAACACATATGAGAAGGGGAAATGGATGGACATGAATCTCTATGCTCGTGCTTCAAAAAAAGGCTTGTATTCTTCTCGAGTCCAGATTTTTTTAAACCACTTCTCCCCGACAAGGGATTTTGGTGGCCTTGGAGATGGATCTTGGAGAGAATTTAAAATATAGGCTCCGCCACCGAAAGTGCTTCTCTTGAAACCTCAAAGCACAAATATGTGTCAAAGGGGGAATAACTCTTCACCTCTCGCACTCTTTGAAAAAAAAAATCTAGGCACCCAACCTCAGCGGAAGTTAAAAAGGACCGATGAGAGAGCATTTAGTTCTTCCGTGAAACACTGTGCTCAAATTCTTTGTGAAGCCACTTCCTACTGCCTTGCCTGGGAGGCATATTGTTTTAAATTTTATTTGCAAAACTAAGGTGTCTCAAATGGCCTTGGAATGTTTTTCAAACACACACCTCTCAGTTTTCCTTGTCACCACCGTTTGACCAAGACAACTCGCTTCAAATGGTTTGTGAAATATTCTTCAAAAAACACCAACTTTCTTCTCCTTATAAATCATCGTCTTGTCCTTTGTATGCAAAACAACAAGTTTTGGTCAAATAGAAGGCACACAAATAAATGATTTATGTGCTTGGGCAAGGTAATTTGAAAAAGAGGTAATGGTGGATTTTTTGTGAGAATGTAGATCTCTTTTGTGTTATGATAGAAGCAAAACAACCTTGTATTTAGACAAAAACAAAAACACCCTTCCTTAAAATGCTGCTTCTTTTGTCAAGCCTGATCGGTTTCTACACAATTGGTAAGACAAACACCTTTCAAATTGAGTTAAAATATTTTTCACTACACTCTACTTTATGGGACAATGGAGGCGCATAGTTTTGCTTTTTACCATACAAAGAGTTCGGGCTTTTGAAGTGACAAAGCATTCACACATGATCACTGCTAATCTCTTTACAAAACTCGTTTCTCCTTAGGATCACTTGTTTCTTATACCTGTGTTAACAAAAACACCCTCAAATGACTTTGCAGTGCACCTCTCACCACAATCGTTTTATGGGATAATGGAGGCAAGACTAATTTCATTGTTTCACTATTCAAAAGAAGATACTTTTGAAGTGACAAGGCATTCCCATTTGCGACCATTTTTTTCAAAAACAGGCGCACTGTTTTCACCTTACAAACATTGTGTTTTCACTTTAGACTTTGCTAACAGAGGTTAGTTTTGTCTTATCACCGTTAGACACTTTCAACAATTTGAAAATCTCTAATAATCGTGATTTCTATCTAGTCACTAGCATATGTTTCATTACTCTTTGAAAACAATTTAGGCCTTTCGAAACCAATATAAACACACCACTAGCCTTCTATCAAGAACTTCACTATTCGATCATTGTTTTAGTCTTTAAAAAACATGGCACAATCACCCCCTTGTATTTCAAATTTATCATGAGGTGATGAAAAATACCTCAAAGATCCTTCATGGGCCTTGATTTATCGTCTGGGGGGAGCTTTTGGAGCTTCTTTGAAGGTGCTAGGAGATGCGACGTTTGTTAGGAAGAACGCCGCGCAATTATTAAGGAAGTTGCACAACAAGTAGGCAGATCGATGCCTGCTGTGCGCCGCCGCACTACGCTGTAAAACCTATGTAAAATTTCGTCCGAATGCGCCACGCACTTTTTCAAAGGGCACAGCAGTTTAAAAGCTTCAAACTCGCAAATTTTGCTCGAATTTCTCGTTTTTCTCCAATGGGCTAAGTGAGATGTTACTAGTGATGCTTGCTATGTTTTTTGAACTTTGAAATGAGGCTTGGCAACGGTTTTTTAACCTCTTGAAGTCGAAACTTTTGAACTTAACTTCAGAGGGTTAAAAAGTTTTTGAAAAAGCTCTTGTTGAAAAACAAAACATGCCATTGTTTGTCATTTTATCATTTTTTAAAACATAAATAAACCCAAGACTCGACTCGTGACTTTCAAAGTGTTGTGGAGGAAATTTTTGGAGATCTTCATATTTATGACCCCCTTTCTCAAAAATGAAGAAAACATCCCAAGGCTAAACTCCTTTCACCTGCTTACCTATTAATGGAGGAAATGTCTTTCCTCCGTTCATATATGCTTTTTAGAGGAAAACCTAGCTCAAAGCCATATAGTGACCGTAGATGCAACCTTTTCAAATGCCATTTTCGATCGTGGGAACCTTAGTTGCATTTACTCGGGTTTTACAAAAATATGTTTATTAAAAAAAGGAGATCTTCTAAAGTATTCTCTTGCAATTATATGCATAATTAGGTATCTTCATATGTTTCATAAATGCTTTTTTTTGTGAAAGTAATCATGCTTCATCTCTTTGAATATTGTTCTCAAATTGAAACACTTGCCATATCCTATCTTCACATTTATGAACTCATGTGTCTATTTGCAAAGCCTCCTTCAAATCAGGTTGAAAGGAATTTTCTTGTCCACCGTGATGAGTTGTTGAAAAAAAATTTTCATGAATGTAAAGAGTGTAAATTTTTTGAATATTAACATTATTCTCTGCCTATGTCTAACTCAGTCTCTCAACCTATAAACTTTGGAATATATTTTTACCGATTTCAACTTTGCTTTTTTTTTTTTTTTAAGGAGAATAATGACTCGTATGCATGTTCATCAAGGAGAGGGATATTTGGAAACTCCTTAATGAAATTGCATACCTCAAATATAGAATTGTTCATTTTGTCTTCGTACCAATTTTGGTTGGTATCTTTAGGTAGTGCTTTCAGCCTTCTTAATTACAAGATTCTCTTGCTTTTTCTTTTGTTTTTAACACCATTTCTCTCGTCCACAAGCTCGATTTTCTCCCATCAGTTTTAAAATTTGTCTTTCACCAAGAAACCCTAAAATCAATCACCGTCCCCGGCCCTCTTCTTGTTAGATGAAGGAGGCCTTTAACACAAGCACAACCCCCTCTCGCTTGTAAAATGAAGCGAGGTTTTCTCACTTTCAACCCCCGCTCATGTATGGAGGAGGTTTTCTCGCTGATGCCATTTCATCGCCTTAAACCGTGTTATCTTTCCTCACTTCCGTCTGACCATGTTTAAGAAAGTAGTCATATATAAAATAACAATAAGTCATTATGGGAATTTCTCTCGAGACATGTAATTTTGCTTTTTCAATACCTTTTGGTGCCTCTTTAGACATCATGTAATTAGTTATAGCTCAAAGCATTTCTTGTCATTTATAATTTACTAACCTTTGACCGTGATCACAGGCTTAATGAGACAACTCGTTGTTCATTATTTGCATCTCTAGGCTCAAACCACATGAGAAGTAGTTGTCTTCTCATGTTGAGTTTAATACCGTTCTTCGGGAACACTATACTTCTACTCTTTGACAAAGATATTGGAACACTCCACATTTACCTAACATCGCCTGACCTATGGCATATGCTTCATCGAGACTTCAAGGCTTGTTAGTGGCACGACTTAAGGGTGTAACCAAACTTTATTTGCGTAATAGGAAGGTCCGTTAGGACCGGTTAAAAGATAGAGGTTCTTTGGCTTGTGGATAGCCTGCCAAGGGAGAAATGCCTAAAGCGCCACTACCTAACTTAGGGGAGACTTCTGTACAAATACTTGGGATTGTTTTCTTCGGAGCCGATGGATAAGCTAGTATGGCTAAGGTTGAGAAGCCGTACAATGAGGTTTATCTCGTCATGGGTCGATTGAAAAGGTAGGAGGGAAAAAAATGTTTATGCGTGTTTCTTCGACCGGAAAATTTGACAAATTTTGAGACTGCCAGGAAACTTGGTTAGCCAATTAGTCATCACCAAAAATGGTGTCATCGATGACTAACAAGTGGCTCCATTTGGGGAGGGAAGTTCTTTTTCGTAAGGTGTCCAAAATTTCGTATCTTGGTTCTTTGAAGACTAATGCCTTTATCCATTGGCGCAAATATCTTTCTTCCTGATCCTATTTCCTCGAAAATTGACAACATGATTAGCATCAATCCCCCCCCCCCCCACTCTACCCCACTATATTTCCTAACATTTTTCTTCTTTTGGGTGCATTTGGACTAGCAACCCTTTGACATAGTATTTTTGAAAATGACACTATCTAATTCTACACTTATATCCCAGAGTTCAGATTAAGCCGATGAACTCCTTCTTCATTTCTCTACCTAAAGGATTGACTATCAAGGTTAAGCTATTTGACATGATTTTATTCTCTAATCTAGAACATGAAATTGAAAATGACCAACCAAAGATTAGATACCACTTGTCATGTACTTCTGTGGCATGAAAGACAAGCCGCACACAAATATTATTTTTCACCGCTTCCTCTTGGTTCTTTGCTGGAACCAATATCTTTTCAATCTACTCTTTTTGACAGGTCGTTTTCATACAATGTTGACCATCTTTTCCATCGACTAACTTATCAAAGAAATAAATTTAAAACATGTTCAATTATGATTAGGCTAGATAACTAAACAAGAAATTTGAGCACTAGTAGCGGCATTTAGACTTGCGCGCTTTTTGAATGACTATTTTTTGAATACGGGGCTTCCTTTCTATTTTTCAAACCACCCTCTTTTTCATTTTTCTATTGTTTTTGAATTTTCCGTTTTTGATTTATTTTTCAAACAATGGTATATAAAATGATTGAAAATGTTTTTAAAATTGGAGTTTCCTTGACAAAAATAATGCTTTAATGTCCTCGCCATTCACAGACCTCCAAAAGTTTCACTTCCATCAAGTTCTTGGCAGAAAGTCATTGTTTCCACTAATCGAGCCGATGATGAAAGGACCTTTCCATAAGTTTTCAAACTTGCCATGTTTACCTTTGTCTTCCCTTATAGAATCCTATTTTAGCACTTTGTCCCCAACTTCGAAAATCATTTTCCTTGGTCCTTCACAAAAATCTACTTTATTTTGTCTTACGTTAATCGAGCCTTTTGGTAAACTTATTCTCTTGTTTGTCGTAAATGGATAGTCCGATTTATCCTCCTTTCGCATGTCGTTTTATTCTATTTGGATCCTAATAGCTTCATTATTGGAACTCTCTAAAGATGTTAAAATAGCATCTATGCCATAAAATAGTTGATAGGGAGACATGCCTATTGATTTTTGGTATAGTTTATCAAATTCTGTTATGTGTACTAGTTTTCCATGCCATTCTTTTTTATTTTGTTCCGTGTTTTTTTATGATGTTGACTAGGATTTTGTTAGAGGACTCGGCTAAACCATTACCTTCCTGAGGGTAATAAGCTATGGAATTTCCTAATGAAATGTGACATTTGTAATAAAAGTCAAACTCATCCTTTTGGATGAAAAGGCAACAACATATTCAGAACATCTTTTAGTATTGCACTCGAATCTAGATAGGATGTTGGTTTCTAGGAACTTAATGATGATCGAATCGGTAGCGCTCCTAGAGGGTATGGCTTCTATCCATTTGGTAAAGCAATCTCTGGCCGTAAGGATCCATTTATGTTGAGCGCACAAAGAAGGGTGAATTTCGATAAAATCTAGACCCTATTGCCGTAAGTGGTCCTTCAACTATGATGGGATGTAAGGGTAAAGGGTAAAATATTTTTCTTTCCATAAAAAAATTGGCACTTATGGCATGTTGCATAGTCGAGTTTGTGATTGTCGTGAAATAAGGTAGGCCAATAATAACCGACTCTAAGGATTTTGTTCGCCGTGGTTTTCCAAGAGATGACTTCTACATTCTCCTTCATGCATTTTTGTATACCTTTTCTCTCGCATCGCACCAAGCAAACATTTAAGTAGCATACCAATGGGATTTTTCCAATACAAAACTCCATCTATAATGCAAAAGTTTAAATACTTTTGTTTAAGAAATATTGCTTTTGTCTTTGATAAAGTTGGAGGAGACCTATAGATAAAATAATACATAAATAATATCCGCATAACAAGGTGAATTTAAAAACACTTGTTCAACATGAGGGGCCGTGCATTCTTTCCCCGTTCTTCTAAGGCATCAAATAAAATTTATATCTAAAGCTTGGTGGTTGGTTTCAACCATTGGTCTTGCAAGTCCTTGTCTCAACTGCCTTGGTGGGTCGTATTTCAAGTCATATTCTAAGATGATAGCGATCCACTTTCCCCTTTTACCATCCGCATCTTGCTTAATATGTCTTTGATACTACATTAGGAACAAAAGCAATGATATGAGAATGCAAGAGCGAAAATCGTAATATTTGTAGCTCCTATGTTTCGGGGTGACTTATTTGTAATATGCCTTCGATTCTCCGGGGGTCTATTTTCTCTTCCGAAATTACGTGACCTTGGAGTTTCTCTTCTAGACCGAAAAGTGCTTTCTTGGGGGTTTAGGGATAAACCATATTTTCTACATTTGTTAAAACCTTTCTTAAGTGAACCAAGTTCTCTTCGTCCGATTTGGAATATACCATGATGTCTTCGAGGTATATGACTATGAAACAACCTATGTCTTGTAAGAAGGCTATGTCCATGGCTCTTTGAAATCGTGCCGCATTCATCAATCCAAAAGGCATTTTAACGTACATGAAAGTGCCCCAAGGTGTGGTGAAAGTCGTTTTGTGTTGACTGCTGGGGTAAACCAACACTTGGTTGCAACTTAAAACCATCAAGTAATGAGATATTTTTAGCACCTACTACCTTTTGAAGTATGTGGTCCATTTTGGGCAATGGATAGTTGTTTTTAAACAAAGCCTCTATTCAAAGCTTCGGAAATCGATGCAAAGTCTCGATCTCACCGCTTTTTTCCTTAACCGATACTAGATTTGAAACCCACTCGCAGTACCTCGAGGGACACTATTATCCCAAACATCATACATATTTTTGATTTCTTTTTCAACCAAAGGTAGTAACACTCGGGTTTATTCTTCTTAACTTCTCGTTCGAAAGGCTTGCCGGAGGGGAATCTTATGTTGAATGATGTGCCGGTGTCGTATAATTTCAAATCTTGGTATCCCCATGCGAACACATCTTTAAATTATTTAAACAACTTGACAGTGGTTTTCTTATGCCATGGAGAGGGAGGGTTTTGGATAGTTTGATATTTCTGGGTTCTTTTAGAATTCCCATGTTATATTCTTCATGTCGACTCCCGTGAGATTCCATTTTTTGGCTTGCGCGTATCGTTAAAATCAATAATTATTATAAAGGCAAGCCCTCGGGTATGGTGTCATTTTCACAATGTAGGACTTCAAGTCTTTGGTCTATGTCCTCTCCTATCTCGCTTCATATGAATGATTGACCAAGTTTACATCCGTCCAAGAAGGTAAATTTGGCTCTTGATCTTGATTTTTTCCAGGTTTCTTTTCTCTTCATTTTCTAAGTCTCAAGCTGGTTACTTCAAATTCATTCTTAGATTGTAAGAAATCATCAATTTCATCGTCATCTTTGAATATTTGCCAATAGTCAATATTATCTGGTATTGTAGGGCGATGTTTGACCCGAATACTATATTTCGCTAGACATGGTATTTGGCCATTGCTTGCGCAAAGGCGCAGCTCATTTTTCAGGCTATTTTGAGCCCTAGGAATATAAGTGAGTCTACATTTTTCAAAGGTTTTGAGGATGTCTAAAACTGCATTCCCGTATTCTCTTAGTCTTTTGGTTTTTCGCCATTAACCTTTGATTTTCCTAATTACAAGTTCTCGAATCTCCTGGCCGATATTTTCTTGGCGCTTAAGTCCTTAAGTATGTGTACCAAGGAGAAGGACCTCATATTCCGCAGAATGTTATTAGTACACTGAATTCTAATATGAAAGATGACCTTCATTAGTATTGTGTATCCGTATGCTTGCCCTCGAACCAATGCACAAGAACCACTCCAAAGAGCTTCTTTTTCATACACGACACTAAGTTGTTTTTCGTGTTTCTTGGGGCTTCTTGATCATCAGCTTTCTTCACTTAGTAGCAGAAATGTGGTTTTGATGGTTTGAAATCCCCCTCATTTTATTTCATTCACCAAGTTATATCACTTGGCTATATAAGACAAATAATTTAAACTGAATGAATGGAATAAATGGGAGTGTTGTTTGGCTTTTATCCTGCCATACAACTACTTATTTCCATTTGAGTCAAGATAATCTCCTAGTCCGTTGAAAAATGATGGGAGTGAATGACATTTCCATTTGAAGGTTACCTTGTATTTTGGGCGGTACCTCTACCATCTCGATAGTAGCATTCCATACCTAGAAGTGGAATATCACTACTACTACATCCATGACTAGGTTTTTCCGTAGTTGTGTCAAAGCAAAGCACTGTTCTTTATTAGCCCTACATTTGGACCCAACTTGAATCAAAGGAGTACAAGTATTTGTATGGTTGAGTTGCTCTCTGCATCTAGGTTTTCCATGATTTCTTTAGGCATGAGTGTCAGTGGAGGCACCAACGCAACATGGCATTATGTAATATCTTGTCTTGTATGTTCAAACTTACATAGAAAGGAGAGATAGTTTCGTCTTGGTATTCACCTTCTATTTTGGGGCCGAACAAGAGCTCGGGTTTGTCATCAAGCAGATTTAAAGTATCTCGCCCTCATTTCCAATATATAAAACTTTAAAGATTGGAGATCTATACTCATCTACAAATATTAGCCAAGAAGGGGTATGGTTATTTTTTATTTTGGAAATTTCCCTTTGAAACTAAAAGGAGTTTGTAGTTTGGACAGATTTGCTTCTGCCTTTTCTGGATATGATTTTCTCTATGTTCTTAATTTGGTCGACTGCTCCTGGGACTTTGTTTGACACAACCACCTCGGGAATATTTGTGGAGGTACTAGGAGCATCCGAGCTAAGACTTGTTTGAATAGCTTTATCTTTGTTTTGGCCGCTTTTCTTGACCACGATTTTGTTGCTATCCACTCGCTTCTTTAAGGATGGCATCGTAGGTTTCAGCAGTCACCGAGCCATCTTTCTTGGTGTTGTCCTGTTTTTTCTCGTTTCAAGATCATACTACCCGTGATCTTCTATTATGGCATTCTCGAAAATCTATGGTGATATCTTGGGATCTTCATAGTTGGTTTCATTTTGATTCGTAGAAAAACGCTTGTTCTTCTCTTTTTTTGTATAAACCCTACTTCCGGTTATCGTGAACCTATTAGGTTCAAATGGCTTCTATCAATGGGTTCTACATCCCTCTAATCCACATAATTTTCATTAAAGGGTGGCATAATTCTTTGATCATTTTCCTCTAGTTTGTTTTCGAGGTTGCCTCCTAAAATTTTGGTTCGGTTTCTATTTGGAGGGTTTGGGTTTGTTGTCCTTAAGAGGTGCTTTTTCACTCATTTTTCCCCACATCTTTGTCATGGATTTAACTAGGCCATCTATTCTAGATCTCGAGGAAGATATTGAAGGGGAAACTTCATCCTCGTATGTGACTTTCCTTTCTCGATCCGGTCCTTGCTCTTTTTTCTCGCTAAGTTGGCTTCTCGCATTTATGGCCACCTTTTTCATTTCCTCTGTGGTTGGGGGATCCCCGTTTCTTAGTCGATAAGTCATGTCCGGGGCCGGGGTTTTCCTGAAATTTCTTACAAGACCGAGCCAAGTGGAGGTTTGAAGTGAGGTGTGAGGGCATTATACACACTATTGAACCCAGTGCAATATCTCGGACACCTTCCCCATTTTCCCGTTTTAGATTGTTATATTCTCGACAGGATTTGAATGGGGTTCTTTCCGATTTCCCACTTATTTATAAAGGTTTTGTAGAGTTCGGGGGAGGTCGTGGATGCTATTTGGAGCTGTTTCGAAACCATTTTTTGCTCCTCCGCCTAGGCTTTGGGTGAACATCCTCATTTTGATGGTCTCGTCTTCTATTTCCATGCATTCAAAGGCATTGCTAATCCCATTCAGCATGTTGTTAAGTTGTGGTAGTCTCAACTCGGTGTAGAAGTGCGGGATTTGGATTGATAGTCATTTTGTAAGGGGAGCCAAAGGCTGCCGTGGCAACACCAACGGTGGCCATCAGGCTGCCATGGCGGGAGCTAATGGATGATGTACAAATGAGGCTTGTAGGATGAGCTGAAGTGGTTTGAACAAAGAGGGCTGATGGGGGTGGCGGATGTACTTGGACTAGTGATCCGATTTTTTGAGAAGATCCGGGATGGTAGGAGCCAAAGTGATGGAGAAGTCGAAAGTCGAGAGGTGTAGCAGGCGAGGCTTCTCTACTAGGACTCGTGGCAGATCTAGGGGCTCAAGATCATCAAAGTCTATCTTACTTTATGACTTGCTTCTAAAAAAGTGTTTTTGCTATTTTAAGTCAAAGGGGGAACCCTACAAGGCCGTGAGGTGTCTGTGTACCGACCTTGCTTTACGGATGGACTCATCGGTAGCTAAATTGGTCATCTACTATGATAGGGGGATTTGGGCCCAGAAGGAGATCCGGTGTTGATTCTTCGTGAAGCTAGATTTCGAGTTCAGAGTTTAGGAGAGGATAGTATTTGTGATTGTTTCGTATGGGTGGCCTCTAGGGTTTTACTAATGAAGGATGATCAAACAAAAGGATGACCAGTGAGTCGCTGTGGATTATGAGAACTATGGTCCACCACCAACACTATCAAAGATGCTTTTGGGAATTTTTTTATAGAAACTTCGAGATGAAAACTTGCAAGGTAAGAGTGATTCACTTGGTTTCGAAGTGCTTTTCTAGGGGTCGTAGTGACCAAGCATTGTCTTTTGGCGGTGAAGATTTCTCGCTATCTCCTATGTTTAGGTAAGTCTTCGAAGGCGCAGGTTATATTTAGTTTGTCACCGATTGCTGCAGTTTTCTCACCTAGTTTAATTTTGAAACGATGAGTTAACAAGCAGTATGGTTTATGAAATTAGTTTTTATGAGTTTTTTAGGCTCACCGAGGCTAGTGGAGCCGCCAGTGGAACTTTGTTGTTTTTGTAAAGATGTAGCTATGTCCACCACTATAATTCAGGGGAAAAGCTGTATCCGGGAATGTTTTGGCGTTTTTTGGAGTTTTATGTGCCTATGAGGTTTGGAAGAGTTTCTGTATAACCGAATAATCATTTTGCCAAGATGGTGAAAGAGCTAGATTCTACTCTTCAAACAAGTCAGCTAAGTTTTCAAGTTGGATTGATACTTTGGGAGTTACTAAGGAGTACTTAGATTTTCACTAATCTCAAGGTTCCACCGTGATCACCATTATGTTAGTGAGAGCGGTGGACAAGTCAACAAGATAGGCTCTTAAGGCCGCCGGAAAGTTTCTGAATATGTTTGTTTATCAATTAGGAAGTCCCACCGTGATCGCCATTATGTTAGGGAGGCGATGAGGTGGCTTAATCGCATAGCCAGAGTTTACAGGGTGCTCACTTCGGAGGTTGGGGTGAGCGCTTTCGTGGAACTTGGTTGTTTTTGTAAAGATGTTTATGGTCCACCACTAGCATCGTCAAACAAATTCAAGGAAGTTTTTTTCTTTTGGGGTTTTTCCGAGTTTTTATGCACTTGCGTGCTTCATGGAGTGTTTTAACCGATTCATTTACTTTGCTAGGGTGGTGAAAAAAAAAAAGAGTTTACTCTAAATGATTGTATGGACTGGCCAGATGTTTAAATTTTAAAGACTAATGAATCTAAAAGAGTTTTCAGACCGTTATGTACTCGCTTAGTTCCACCGTGATCACTATTATGTTGTGGTCTCGTGATTTTCGCCTTTGGACACAAGCCAAATGACAAGATAACATCAAACCAATCTTTGGAGCCCAAGGACCAGTCAGACCGAGAAGGTTTTCTATTTGTATAAGGGATATCCGTGTGTTTTCTTGGCTGTGTTCGATTTTTGTGCTGCTTAAGCAGGTTTTTGGTTTGCTTCTAATGGTGAGGATGAACCGATCAAAGACATAAGATAGGTAAAAATACAAGTCCATCAATCGGGCTATGGGTTGAAAAGGCCAAGAAAGTTTTCATGGTGATACAAGGTTGTTGGTTGGTCATTTGATTCAAGGCAAATGGACTGGAAAAATGGAGTGAGATGGACATTAAATTTGTGAATAAATAAAAGGATTTCAAACATAAATAGCTAATAGCTGAAATGCAAACATGGTAGCAAACCACCAGACCCACAGGGTCAATCGTAACCACCAATGCATAGAATAAATATTCAAGCTACAAGAGAGATATATGACTTCTAACTTTAGGAAACACACTTAATTTTTTTGGGAAATATATTTAATACAAAATGTACCAAACAAAATCACTATGTAGGAACGCCTAAACATAGTACTCTCCTCAAGCTATTTGGTACTTAAACAAGACTAGGAAGTAGCTAGGAAAAAGGGTAAGATCAAGACAAGACCTCTTTGGTTCAACAAATGAAAATCTAATCAATCAAAGAGTAGTTTCATAGGTGGAGCTATGGCTAGCCATGAGTGTTGGTGGCATATCGTAAATCATACTTAGCATGCATAAAAACCATCAATGAAACAAGTAAAGCAATATTTCACATAAAGAGCAATCCGTAATTCTTTAATGTGACTAAGAATGAAGAAAACAGAAGTTACAGAGAAACAAGAAAACTTGAGGTGCCTCCAAGGGCACAACAAGTCTATTATCTATTGTCTTAGACAGTGCCAGAACATGGAATTAAAACTTAGTAGCAAATAGAGAGAGAGACACTCACTCATTCTACCAAGTCATGGAAATCCAACAACAACTTTCTTTCATCATCCAAGAACATCCAAGAGACTATCCAAAGCATGAGACAGTGTTTTATTCTAAAGCTTATATGACTAATATATTGCTTCTATTCATCAAGTTCAGCCTTTACTTCAAATGAATCCTCTTTGGAATATATAGGCCAAAGGCAGTGAGCAAACCTCTTAGTTCAACTTGCAATCTGTTTGTCTATTCAAAATATCTAATTTATCCTTGAGTCTTTGTGTGTCTACAAGGCACAAAATATCTAATAAAATATCTCAAAATTTTAAAAAGGAAATATATTAATTTTCACAACTTATCATGTACAAAAATAGCTAAACACACAGACAAAAGTCAGCTTTTGAAAGGTTCAATTTTTACAAAAATACATTAGAAGAAAGTCCCTTGACTTTCTGGAACTTTTCGAGGCCTTCCTGCACAAAAGAGGCCTGTGATGGCTCGTTGGAGATCCTATGTCTAATTCTGGAAAAACTGAATTTTCCTATTATGCATGTAAGTCTCTAAAAAATAGTCCCGTTAAAAAATAGGCCTTGCCGATAAAACTACAAAGAAAAAGTAGTGTTTTCCGCATTTTGGGGGAGCAAACGATCTTCAATTTTTCTAAAAATCACCGAGTATGTGCCCCTGAAATTATGGCATCTAATGATATAATTTTTTAATCCTTTTAGAATTCCCCAAACTGAAATGGCGATGCCCATGAGTTTTGGCCAAAAACCCAAAAATGACAAAAAACCAAAATTTGCTCTAATTTTCGCCTAAACTTAAGTGAGTATGACCCCGCGGGTTTTCTTAAACATGTTGCAGAAGCCGAGGCCAAAACCTCGAGCCTTGAGGTTTTTTTCAATTTTTGGTGCTTCCGGCGCTTCCCTTTTAGCCTCCTTGAGTTTTTCTTGAGTGGCCTTCAACTTCCACCGGGAAATCGATTGAGATTTTTATAATTTTTACTATCCTCTGTTGAAGGTCCAAGTCTCTATTTGCCTTCAAATTTCTTCTCCAAGTGATTTCGTTAACTCTCTCAAGACATGCTTCCCGATTGTTCTCTATCTCTTGTTCGACAATGTGGTGAGAGGGGTAGATTGAGACAGAATCTTCTTCTTCTTTGCTTTTGCAGGCTTCTTGGAGTTCCCATGGTTCTTGCCCTTTCACTTTGGCCGATATTTGTTTTCGTCTTTCATCGAACTCACCCGTGAGTTCTTCCAATCTCATTTGTGCTTTGGCTCATTTTTGCATTTACTTGCCCGTGTCTCATGCAACCATATGGACACCATCTTGCTTTGAACTTGCAAAAAATGATTGAAGTTCTCAGCCCTATCAAGACTTCAAAGAATCAATTTGGTAAATTCTTCATTGATCAAGAGATTTTCTAAGATCCGGGCTTCATTATCACTATCATCACTTTGGATTTGAAATATTTTGAATTCCTTCCTTTTCATGACCTGCTTTTCTTTCTTTTCTTTGTTTGTGTGGGTTTTTAGTCTTCCTCCTTCGAAACTAATGGGCTTGGAAATTTTCCTTGCCTTCGAGGGCCCTAGTCACATTTGGAGTTACAACTCTAGGCACCCTTTTCTTTGGATGTTCCAGTTTGGCCACTTTCCGAGAAGAGAGCATGGCCCCTTGCCTAGGAGAGGCATACACATGCTCCATTGGTTTCACTACTTTGCTCCTCATTTCGTTAAGCATCGTCTTGGATTTCTTCATGGATGCCTTGACTTTCCTTGTGAATTTATTTTTTAGGACCTGGCTATCCCCACTGTTGCACTTGTTTATCATGTTGCCCTTCTTCTTCATGAGGTTGTTGTTCCTTTTTATGAGGTCGATGTTCATGATCCTCAGTCATTTCCGTTAATCATCACAGGTTGCCGTTCACTGTGTTGTGGTCACGACCTTCACCGTGCCGCACATCTTCATGCCGCCGCCCTTCATCATCTTCAAGAGTCCGCTGTTCGCCTCACCGTGATGCTACCTGGCTATCGTTGCCCTTCCCCTTGCCGTTCTCGCCCTCACCGTGATGCCGCTCATCATCATCTTCCTCATCATCCCCTTGCTGCCTCGTTTCATCATGTGCCGCTCATCATCACTTTCCTTCTTCTTGCTCATGCTCTTCTCTCCCTACCATGTCATTGTTCTATATTAAAATTGAGCTTGTTGGAGATAGGTTTTCTAGAAGAAGGCGAAGGATGGTGAGTAGAAGGTGAAGGGAGATGTGTATGAAATGTGTTGGGGTTCCCATTTTTGCCGATTGGTGACGATGAGACAATATCAAACCACTTTAGACCTTAGGATCTAGCCCTCCTAGGTCTAGAGAGGGATTCTCTGGCAATAGTCAAAGTAGATTTGTTCTTGGAAGCTAAACAAGCAAGATGTTAGGTTGTGTTATACAGCACAAAGTTTGTTTGTTTGATTTTTTTGTTCGTTGCCGGTTATCAAGAAAGAAGGGTCCAATGGAAGAAAAGGATGAGCAAAGAGGGATAAGGCGTAGGTCAAGTATTACAGAAATATTCAAAACCATTGGGCAATGGAGTCAGGAAAGGATTTTCTACTATCTAATGCAAGATTTCAATCGCTTAGCTATCTAAAACATTGGATCTTAAAGATGAATGTGTGATACGGTAAAAGTAGGAGGGGAGAGAGTGGTCATATTCAGAGTACAAAGTTAAAGACCACCGGTCGCACAAGGATCCCAGTGTGTGATGGGGCTAACCCAATCCCTGTTCCCAAATCTTCCAACCGGGAACTATAACAGGAAACATCTAAGAACAGACATTTAATCTACACACAGAGAAAGGTGCAATAAAATCCACTTTAATCGTTAAAATTATTTAAAATCAATTCTTAGATAAATAGCATTCGTAAGAACAACATTAATGGAAAGGAGAGCAAGTAAACACAGGGTACCCAACAAGGGTAAATCCTATGCCAATATTCGATGCAAGCCAAAAGAGAACAAATGAAATGAATGAAACATGGAGATAGGAAAACATCACACCGTTTCGCATCAGATCCAAAGAAATGTGCTTGTCATATTAAATAGCAATAACAAATACAAGATCATTGCCAATAACTAAATACTCGCTTTGAAAACATCTCTCAAATTCTCTATCTTACAACTTTAGTTATTTGAGATCGTGTCTCAAAAGAAACCATTGCAGCTTCTCTAATAACTGATCAACAACCTACGTAGAGTTTCTTCCTAAATTTATAGTTCCGCAGGAGCAAGAGAAAGTAGGTGAAGAACTAATGCGCATTAAACCCGTAAGAGGAAGAAGGCCGAAACCCACTCCGTATAAACTCGTGCATTAATCTCTCCGGTGTTCTTTGGGTGAACGAATGATATTTTTAAGACTTCGCATTACTCGATATGAATCTCGATGTATCAACGTTAAAGACGAGGTAAAATTGCACATAAACAAAAAGGAAAATAAAGGATGCTAAAGAGTCTTCCCCCCATGCCGTGCATCAAACAAGTCACCAGACAGCATAGGACCACAAGCGCCTATGTGGTGGGAACTTTTTAGGAACACGATAGAATAAAGGTTGTAAGGGGAATTCTATTCTTTAGAAAACATTCTCACTGGTGTACAAACCCCGATATACATGAATTTCTATATGTTGTACACTCGTGTGATCCATGATGTCGCTAACCTCGGTGCTTTTCTCTAAACCGCCGCATTAAGGCTCAAAATCTTTCAACATCGAACGTTGAAATCCTTGATCATTAGCTAGTATTTCTCCACTACTTTACAAATGTCTCGATTCCACAGAACCGGGTTTATCAGCGAACAGGTTTCTTTTCACGAGATTTATCTATCCTTGGACAATATCTATGCCGCCGCTACTCTTTCCGGCATTTCTTCCGTAGTACTGTATTTTCCATTGAATTTCTATCTGCGCAACATGCTACAAAGTAGTATGAACCATGCATGGCTTTTCCATCTCTTCCAAACCCCCGCAAAAAAACGAAACCTCGTTAAGAAAATAATGCATGGGGTCGATGATGTGGATGTCCGGGTGATGATGGTGGGACTACCAGGAACAAGCAGAATGTGTAAGAGGAATGATAGAGAACAGAGATGGCGAAAGGTTGGCGACTGCGATAAACTTAAATGAAAACCTTAAAACATCGACCTTTGAATAAATATATGCAATGGGATGGGCGGATGTATCGGTGGATACACATGGGGTGACGATGGGGCCGGGGGGACAGAAAGTCAATGTTGGAAAACAAATCAGACCGCGCCGCATCTCAAAGGAGATCGGCGGTCGAAATGCAAAGAAAGGGCGACGAATAAGCATGTGAATAGGGAGACCATGGGTTAACCCCCCGCAGCTTCTCGTGGAGCGACAAATCGTTGACGTGCTGCCCCATCTGACCCGCTCACGGCGATATCGCTCCGCCGTCCCGACCGAACGATAATGTGTGATGAGACAGTGCCGGAAATCGTACGTACGGTCGAACATGTATGGAATCGCCGGCCGATTGGGAACACCGCCTTCCTTCGGCAAGGTAGCATAGAACCGGCCGGATTTGGCATAGTGCACTTCAGGTCTGCTGTGGGCGCGCACCCGAACCGTCGCATCCGGCGGTGGTACCAGCTGACGATGGCATTAACGGAGAAATGAACTGTGAACATGGGAGGTTTCGAGGGCCGTGATCGCCGTCCGATCCGGCGCATCAAATTCGCTGAAAATGCCCCGAGTAAACACATGAGACAAGTGCCTCTTGGGTTGGGGCGCGCCTGCCTTCATAGCACTCGGGTTCTCCGTGGGGGAAATGTGTTGTGGACCTGGCGGGAAAGGGTATAGGCCCTATTACAATGTTTGAAAGTGGTTTTTCAAAATTCTTTCAATGATTTTTAAAGCCATAAGAGGGTAACGATAGGAGGATCCAGTGATGATTTGCAAACAAACGTAAGGGTGGGATTTCATGGGGATTTTGGGAGGTTTTAGGAGAGTAAGGGGGGATTTAGGGGGAACAAAGGAATTTGGACAAAAGGAAAAAGGGGTGAAAATGGTTATCTTGCAAGTATAAAAGGCACGAAAGCCTTTTTGGAGCATAATTATTTATCGGGAAGAAGGCTTCGTTTTACCTCGTAATGTTAAAGGGAACAGCTTCACAAGGTGGAACCTCAAAAGGTCACAAGGATGATGTGTTTTCAAGGGAAATGCATTCCTTGCAGGTTTATAAACAAATTAGCCCATTTCTTGCTTGTCAAGGAATTTATAAGGGGCTAACAAGGCTCCACATGGGGATGGCTTTTCCTCAAGGAGTCAAGAATTCAAAAATGATCTTTGGTGTAGGCCGTATGCCTCGTCGCTTGGCACATCCCTTTATTTCCCTTTCTAGATCACCGCTACTAACATGAAGACATTACATTAAAGTAAAACACTTTCTTAAAAAACTACCTACCCTTCCTACAATCCCAGCATTTCTTCTTCTTCTAGGGTGCATTTGAGCTATGACTTCACATAAATTTATTTACAAATTTAAAAATAAAACTATTCTAACTCTACCCTTATTGCTCCATGAGACTAGATTCGATTGTTGGTCTCATAGTATTTCTCTACCTAATCTAATATCTCAATGGGGATTAAACCGTCCAACAAATTTTCTCATATTCTACAACAGAAATTTAAAAACAAACTAACCAGGATTAAACAAAGCCTATTTTGTTGTAGATCCAAGGCATAAAACAATTGCACATGGACAGAAACTTTGCAGAAACTAAACAACAAAACCTTGAAGGCTTGAAATTGAAATCTTGGAGTGTCCTTCTTTCTTGTGACTCAAGTTTTGAGCATGTTAGAGCGCCTCTTCTTCATTTAAGCTCCGATTCTAGGCATGTTTGAGCTGATATTTCTTTCCTCAATGGGTTCAGATTTTGGAGTGCTAGGACCAATCACTTTGCTTTCTTTTGGCTCGTATTTTGATCATATTATCGCCAATCCTTTTGCACTTCATAGGCTCATGTTTTAAGTATGTCTGAATCCTCTTCGCTTTTCCTTTGTTTTTTTGGAACATTTTCTCTTTTTTTCTTGAAAATAAAAATGCAATGGTATGTACAATGGGAATGGAACCGGAAATTGCAAATTAGTAAGTAGTTTCTGAGCATCCTACCATTGACAGGACTCCCAAACAAAACAGACTATCTAATTCCTATATGAATAAGGCATTTTGACCCACAATGGCTCGGATGATGTATGGACCTTTTGCCACAAACCGTCAAACTTTCCGTGCTTTCCTTTATCCTCTCTTATTGAGTCCCACTTCAGAACTTATCCCCAATTTTGAAATCGTGTTTAGGTTCTCTTGTCAAACAACTTCTTTATGTTTTCTCTCGAAATTTCATTGCTCCGTTGTGGACCTTCCTTGTTTGGTCGTGATGAAATTGTTTGGTTTATTCTTCTCACCATACTGTCTTTCCATTTGAATCTCCTGACCCTACCTTAATCACTAGTACCTCAAGGTCAGAAAACATCGTCTCCATTCCAGATGTTGACAAGGTACAGTGCCAATAGATTTTTGTTGCAAGCCCTGCTGCCCACAAAGCATGTACTAGCTTGTTATGCTATGACTTTTTGTTCTCTTCCAACACTTTTTGATGATGATCACTGTGTTTGCTTGATGATCTTACCTAATCCATTACCTTGAGGGTACTAGGTAGTTGAATGACCAAGCTATTTGACACTGGGTGATAAAAATCAACCATTTTATTGGATCCGAAAGCGCAATATTATCGCTGATTATTTTCCTTGGGCAAACAAACTGAGAGAGGACATGACCTTATAGGAAACTAATGATGACCTAATCTATGGCATTCATAGTAGGTATGGCTCTATCCACTTAGTGAAGTATCCTTTGGTCACAGGGATCCCATTTGTGTTGGGGCAAGAAGAAGTAGGTGAATTCTCCCCATGAAATCTAGGCCCTATTGGCAGAAGGGACCCTTCATGTTGATGGGTTGTAGAGGTACGAGAAGGAGTTTTTATTTTGCTCAAAAACTGCATTTGTAAGTGTGCAATTATCATCTTATGGACATCATTGAAGAGTGTGGGCCAATAGTAACCAACTTCCGAGAAGCCATTTGCGTAGCCTTCCAAATTTCAAGTGGCTCTGACACTTCCCGCATGGAGTTCTTTTGCTAATCCTCTATGCCTCATTTTCGGCAAACATTTAATCAATAGGCCATTTGAAGTTAGCTAGCTATGAACAAGACTTTGAAGAAACCTCAAACACTGCATCATCGTTAGCCTTCCTCGAGTTCGGCCTACTTTTCTCAAACTTCTAACACAAGCCACTCCTTCTACTCCTCCACCCACCCTTCTCTAGACCATCATCACTTGTTATTCCATTACACCTTCTAATGGCTAACAGATATGCTCTCACATGCTTGCCGTGAAACCCCAATGCTTTTGCCTCAAGATTATCGTAGTAGAAATCACCCTTTTACATGGTCTTACTACACTACTCAACAACATACCAAAAGGATGACAGATTACTTTGAATTTTATGAAATAGACATCGATGATGTTTGAATGATAATTTCTTGTCCGCAGTCTTACCTGGGAAGTAGGGACATGGTTTAGTGGTCTTGCTCCAAAAAAGTATTGCTAACTTACCAGTGCCTTGCATAGGCATTTTTAAATAGATGGGTAAACAAGAAAGACCCTCTTCAAATCCTACCTCGAATTTGGAAAATTGGAAAAGAGTGACCTAATGAAGAAAGCAAAGATTATATCATCGTATTCAACGAAGCCTATAACGCTGCCCCCAAAACCTTAGACCCTCCCGGAGCCCAAGATCGTGTTGGAATTCCTAATGGTTTTATCTCCGACACAGCATATTCACTTAGGGAAAGAGCCCCAAACTTGTAGAAGAGATGGGTGCGGCGTTGGTTAGTGTTGAAGCTAACCCCTATAGAAAACGAGCTAGGCTGAAATGAAAGAAGATGCCTATAAACCATGAGCCTTCGGCTTTTGAAAGAAAGCTAGATGCAATTATTAAAGGGATGGAAAGACCGGGAGACAGGAGAGACAAATCGAAATAAAGTCTTCTGCGATGGTCAAAATGTTGTTAGAAACCCAAAATTCGAAGCAAATCGTGTAACCGTAACATCGGAAAATGTCCCCATCAGCATCGCTACCATTCAAATAGTACTTGTTGAAGGTTCATCTTCTCAAGAACCAACTGAGGATGTTGAAATAAATAACGTGATCGTAAAACAAGAATGAACCAAGATTTTTCCTATCTCAAGATGATCAAGAAAATCACATTCTTGAAACATTTCAAACTCATTTCAGGAGAAACTTCGATTTTAAAGAAGGACATGATTCAACAATTTATGCAGTTTGCAAATAACAGAATTTGGAGAAGTAGACGGATTGATGTACAAAGAATACAAACATAAATATGCAAAACAAAAAACGTCACAGGCAAAACTAACACTCCTCCGTACAAATTTTCTTAGAACAAGTCCTAACCCTACAAATCCAATAAATTGAAGAGCATTCGATAATCAACCAAATACTAAACAACTTTTCTAATATTTCTCCACAGAGCCTGAGAAGAACCAACATAAATTAATTTAGAAACACCGGCTCTATAACTCCACTCATGGAAAAGAGAAAACAATTGGGACCCAAAACAGAGAAAATCCAACGTCGGTAAAAAATACTCTAACTCAAACAAAAATTCCTAACTAAAATGTTTTAAATAGAAAAATTAAAAAAGATAGTTGTTCCTTTAGGCAAGACTAGCTAAACATGATGTCTAGAAGCCAATCACAGATTCCTTTACCTAGGCTTGACATTTTAAAAGAATGATTTTGTTGACTGTTCCAAACCACTTTTTGCCTTGAAGTAATGGTAATCCCATGGGAGGAACTCTCCATTTTATGTGAGCTAATGTACATGAAAAAATACTATAATGCCATGCTTGATTCTCGAGTGTCTCACAATTCTAATGCTCAAAGTCAGACAAGATTACTCCAGACATTACCACTCATATAAAGATCTTTTTTTTCTTTGATTCAAGTCGTGTAAGATGTTTAGGTTTAATGAGATTTGTAGCATTTGGCAACACTCTCACAAAATTCATTCCATGATATAGTAGTTGCATATTCCTCCTGTTAAATATGTGTATGTTGTTGCCCGAGACCTGGGTGCCAAACTCGGAGGACCTCAAATAGATATGTCATATATGGCCATTCCTAAATATTTATCAACCTAAAAGACCATACGCAGAGACCTGATGTAAATATTTATGAGTAGTCAGAGAAGTCAAACTTTCCTGCTCACTCGCACATTCTGATATGGACTCATTCATCCTTTACAATGCTGAATTTTACCCTTCCTACCGAACTACAAGCACGTAAATAAACTGGAGATAAATCTACTATTCAAATCCAAGAAATTTCGAAAAACAAAGTAAAACACTCTATATCCAAGAAACACCGTGCCTGAAAACCAGAGTCTTTGTTAAGAAACATATTAAAATGTCAGTTGATGAAGATTATGAAACATGAAATTCGTGGCATTTAGAATTTGATGGTTCAAATAAATAAGTTAGACTGTGAGATGGAATTTGGATACAACGTTGAAAATGATCATGCCAAAGGCCATGCTTATAGATTGAACTTTAGATGCACTAATAACATATAGTATGAGGCTCTTTTGCTAGGGCTTAAACATGTAAAAATGTTAGGAGCAATTAGAGTATCAACTAGACTTTAGTTAATTATTCAACAGATTAATGGTGAATGTTCAACAAAGGACCCCCAGACAATATTAACGCGCAGAAACAGTTGTGGAAATTATCAACACTTTTTCACAAGCTCAACTTGCTAAAATTCCTGCAGTAAAATTTGCATGCCTTGGTTCTGCAATGCCTGCCAGTACATGTAAATTAAATTTTGGACATAATCATCACCACAAACTCGAGATTAGACATAGACTCGCTATACCGGATAATTCGTGAATTGGCAAGTGTTTGTAAATAATAATCGATCAATAAATTTTTGACTTTAGAAAAATGAATTCTTAACATTAGTAGTAGATGAAGACACAACAATCAATGAATCTCGATCAAACAGATGAACAAGAAACAAATATATCAAGAGACCGCAATTGTGCTTCACCCAACCAAATTCACCAAGAAAGATATGTAGGATTTGAAACAAAATGGAAAATCGTAAGTGAGATTATAAAGAGGATGAATTTGAAATATTAATCAAAGATATCATTTACCTAAAGGATTAACTTTTAGAAGATCTTTTTGACTCAAATGGATATTCCACTAAAACCCAAAATGGAACTCGTTAAAAAAGCCTGAGTATTGAAGAACAGCAATTTAGGAACTCAAGAAAATCCCAAGACACAAGTTATCTAAATCTTCTGGCCGAGGACTGTACAATAAATATGTTGAACTTTTAAAAAGAATTCCGTGACGTTTTTGCCTGGAGTTATGAAGATCTTAAATCATATGATATATCAATAATTCAAAATAAGTACAATACTGAAACCGCACGAAACCTTTCAAACAGAAACTTAGAAGGATCAACCTCGTTTTACTACCTTCAATTGAGAAAGAAAATTAAAAGAACAAAGGAAGTGTAAATTATAGCCCTATTAGGTTCTTCCGAATGGCTTCTAATTTGGTACCAACAAGTGAAAAAGATCGGAGAGATTAACTATGCCCATTTGAAATAAATAAATTTTCTTAAAAGATAACTAATCCTCTCACTAAAATGGACCATATCTTACAAAGGGGGAGGGATCTTCAAGAATTTCTCTTCAGATGGATTTTCTGTAGTATAACCAAATTTTGGTTCATCCCGATATCAAGACAAAACAACATTTACAATGCCAAGGGTACTTTTAAATATGTTAAATGCCATTTGGACTCAAAACTAGTGGGCAACCCTTTTAAAAAGAGCAATGGACATTGCATTCGCCAAAGAAATTCATGATTTTCTGGTTATTTATCTAGATGATTTAACTGTTTTTTCCAAAACAGATTAGCAACATTTAGATCATCTAAGACAAGTGTTTATAAAATGCAGAAAGTATGGTATTTCTTTAAATCCGAAAAAATGATTGTTTGGTCTTGAAGAGGGAAAACTCCTAGGTCACATTATTTCTAAAGATGGCATTAGAATTAATCCTGAAAGAATACAAGCCATATTTCAGATACCTCATCCCATGAATATTAAAGAACTTCAAGCTTTCATAGGAAAGATCAATTTTTTGAGAAGATTCATTTCTAGTTTAGCTGAATTACTTAGATTACTCACTAACATGTTAAAAAAGGATTTGAGTATTCAATGGATAGTGGAAGCCAAGAAATCATTTGAAGAAATCAAAATGGCTTTAACCAGAACACCAGTTCTTACTAGTCCAAAATTTGATAGAGATTTCATAATTTTTTCATTTGCTTCTGAACACACAGTTGCAGCTGTTTTACTACAAAAGGATGATCAAGGATGTGAAAAACCAATAGCCTTTTTTAGTAAAGCACTTAGTGATGCATGATTGAAATATAATATCATGGAGAAACAAGCTTTTGCACTTGTGAAAGCAATTAAACATTTCAGAGTATATATATTGTATTCTCATGTGATAGCTTATGTACCTAATGCTGTAGTTAAAGACATCTTAACTCAAGATGGAATTGAAGGCAAAAGAGGTAAGTGGATAGCTACCATATTAGAATATGATATTGAAATAAAACCAACCAAACTCATAAAAGGTCAAGGATTGGATCAACTCATGACTGAAACAAATTGCCAAGCCCTGGATATTAATGAACTGGATGACGAACAGGAGATGGCGACTCCACAAATCAATCAGGCTTTTTTAGACTCACCCTGGTACACTGATATCATTTATGTTTTGTTAAACCTGCAAGCTCCTCCAGGGTTATCCAGAACGAAACAAAGGTTTTTTAAAATGACATCTTTAAAGTATTGTATTTTAGATAGTGCTCTTTTTTGGAAGAATCATGATGGAATTCTATTAAATTGTTTATTAAAAGATGAAACTGACAAGGTTCTCAATGAATTCCATGCAGGAGATTGTGGTGGACACCTCTACTGGAAGTGAACTGCAGATAAGATCTTAAGGGCTGGTTTTTATTGGCCAACCTTGTTTTCAGATGTTAATAAATTTGTAACTGCTTGCCATAAGTGTCAGATCTTTGAAGGCAAGAGAAAATTTTCACCTTTACCATTAAAACCAATTTTCACCTAGAGACCCTTTCAACAATGGGGACTAGATTTTATTGGAGAAATCCATCCTCCTTCCTCCGGGCAACACAGATGGATCCTCACTACCACAGATTACTTTACTAAATGGATTGAAGCTATCCCATCTAGACAAGCCAATGATTATGTAATTATAGGATTCTTAGAAACCAATATACTTTCAAGATTTGGCTGTCCTGAAAATATTATAACTGATAATGCTACTGCTTTTAAGTCTAAGAAAATGATTAGTTTCTACAATAAATATCACATCACTTTAGGCCATTCAACAACCTATTATCCTCAGGGTAATGGACTGGCTGAATCTTCCAATAAAAGCCTCATTAATATCATTAACAAATTATTGGAAGAGAATAAGAAGAATTGGCATAAGAAACATACCAATGCATTGTGGGCAGACAGACTTACAACCAAGAAATCAATTGGGACGAGTCCATATGAATTAGTTTATGGTATTGAGGCTAGATTTCCATCATCCTTAGGAATTCCTATTATGAAGTTACTTCAGGAGGCTCAAGTAGAACCAAATGATATTCAGAGAAGAATAAACCAAACAATTCACTTGCAACAAACCATAGAAGAAGTGTATCAACGATTCCGAGTTTTGCAGGAAAAGTTAAAGAAAATGTTTCACAAAAGAACCAAAGCAGAAGATTTTCAACTGGGAGACAAAGTTCTAAGATGTGATTCCCGAAGGGAAGATAAAGGGAAACATGGGAAATTTGATTTCTTATGGAAAGGACCTTACATCATTCATGGTTTACAGGGAAACAACACATATTTTTTGAAGAATTTGGATGGTTCAGAAGCTAAGGAAGGACCAGTCAATGGTAAAATGCTAAAACATTACTTTGATCCTATTTACTAGGATGTTCTTATTTTTTCTAACATGTACATATTATATCCTTTCTAATGCATCAGTTTTGATTGGATGGTGACTTGTTGGAGTTGAAGCCCGAAGTGAAGGCCCTAAGTTTCAGAAGTTTTCCTATCATATATACAATAAAGCCACCAAAAAAAGAAGATTACATGGTTCAGTTGAAGACATTTTGAGGCATCTGACTTGCTGTTCTTGACTTTTCACCAGGAAAAGCCATCCCCAAGTGGAGCCAGTGTTAGAGTCCTATACCAATAGGTGTCATTTTTCATGATTGACTTGTTGAAATATGCAATATGTCAAACCCTTTTCTTGTTGCAAAGGTGTTCCATATTTTCAAAAAATCAAAAAATCAAAAATTTTAAAAAATGTAAAGAGGGTATACCCTAAAAGAAAAATCAAAGGGTAAAAAGAATAAAAAGGTCAAAAAAGTGAAAGAAATGAACCCCAAACAAAAATAGACCAGGAAAGTGTGCAAGTCTAAATGCCATTACTATTTCATTTTTTTTGTAGTAAAGCAATTGTGTGCAGCTTGTCAAACTTTTGCCACAATTTATGAAGGGTCAAACTGTTTAAACTTGACTCATTCATTTTTCAATTTCATGTTGTAGAATAGAGAATAAATATCTGACCAAACAGTTTAATCTTGGCAGATAAGTAGATAGGTAGAGTTAATAAAGGTGCTCAACAGTTTAATCTGAGCCCTTGGATGTAATAAGTGTAGACTTAGATAGGTTTGCCATGTAAAAGAAAAAGAAGATTGATAAGGGTTTGCCAGTCTAAGTGCACCCTAATAAAGAAGAAAAATGGTAGAGTAAAGTAGGTAGGGTAGGTAGATGTTGTTGCAGAATTACATGTGATGAATGATGGTTCTAAATGTGTTCAATTTTACTTTCATCACAAGTGTAAAGGCAGATACTACATTGGAAAAGTTCACAGCAGAGCAAAGTCAAATTATTAACTTTCCCTCTCATTTTCCCTAAAAATTTTACTAATTTCCATAAGCACTAAGGTATTTGCAGATTAAAGGGGCTCAAGGCATTTCCTTGACTTTTGGAGGGACCGGACCCTCGGCCCAATAATTGAAAAACCTAAGTACTTGAAATCATCCATTATCACCTTCATTCACCTCTCAAAAATATTTTTCTAAGTAAAATCCTTCAATATTTCCTGGAAAGCCCTCAAAATCACTTTTTATTCTAAGTCTAAGTGATGAAAGTATAATAATGCCATTTACTTTTGAATCTTCACTTTCTTGGTTATATTTAAGTATTTTGAGTCTACATTTTCCCTTGTCATATTAACTCTAATTTATATATTAACTCCCTATGAAAATCACCTTTTCCTATGTATATAACTCCTTTTCATATAATATTCCCAAAACCCATGTATTATAACTATTTTAGCCAAAATTATTTTATTCCCACTTATTCAAATAAAAAAACCCACAATATGCCCCCTTTTGGCTAAAATATAACATTAATTCTATTCCCGCCCCCTATGGTAAGAAAATCACATTGGTTTAATTATCATATAATAAAATATATGAAAATGTTTAAACATATGTATATATGTTTAAAACAAAAAATAAACCCAAAATTTAATTAAAATCAAACTTTGAAATAATCCATTCCCGCGCATTTTCCATTTCCAACCATTCGAAAGGGATTAATTAATCCATATGATTAATTAATAACCGAACCCTCCAATCAAACGCCTCCCGAAATGATTAATTCGTAATAAATCACGTCGGGCCTGTGCCACTAAAATCCTATCAACTCCCCATCCCGTCAACCGTTGGATCGATCCGCCCAAGATCAACGGCTCGCATCGATTCTGTTGGCCATCCCCCATCCGAAAGTTAACGCGTGAAATAAAAGTGGTTTTTGAATAGTGTCGTGGCCACGCGTCACTTGTTGTATCGATTCGCTGCCATTCCGCCCAAAACCACCCTCCTCTAAAAGCAGTGCGGAAAAAACCGTAAACCATCTTCCCCTTGTGACTCACCTCCAGTACATGCTGACATCATTTGTTAAAAACCCCGCCACCCTGTTTGACTTTGCCAATAAAACAAAAATTTGTGTCTTTTCCATTATTTTTTACGCAGTGAACGAATACACCCTCCACGCAGAAAATTCAAATTTAGAAATTCTGAAGTCTACCAACCTTTATCCTGTCAAAGCAAATTGCAGTCAAGCCTCTCAGAAGATTATCCGCATTCACTAGCGTCTGTTCAAACGCTCTTTCCTCCAAAACAAGTATTTACCCTAAATTCGCATTGAACTCTATAAGAAACTCGGTTTTCCTCTTTCTTTCACTGGAACAGAGTGAAAAAATTGATTGCTAGTTCATTCCTTAATCCCGAAGAACTTAATTGAATTCCCAAATTACAATTGTACCTGTTTCTCTCATCGAAACCTATAAATTTGCTCAAATTTTCACCATAAGCCGAATTTCCGTTTTTGAATCCACAAGAACCAAGAATGGAAGTTCTTGTGGCTTTAAATGTTGCCCCATTAAACGCCCCTCACAAAGACCTGGATTATTTATCATTAGTCGAGAGGGATTTCCAAATCAAAGACCTGAGTTTTAGTGATAGTCCTCTTCGAATTTTTTGTCGCTTCAGAGACAATTATTTGAATGGCTCGGATACATTTGGGTTATGGGAATCTAATCTTCCCAGATACCTCTTTCCCTCTGTCCATATTTTCCCTGAAATAATCCATTTTTCCCAGGCGAACTATGATCCTAACCAGAGAGCAGTCTTATCCCCAAATCAAGATGTCCTTTTCCCAATTACTGCTCGGTCTATCAATGAGATGCTACATTTTCAACCTGATCAAGCCCTCACTCCTCTATACTTAGCTGAATTACTTGAGAAATCCACCAAGCTATCCCATGAAGAATTAAGTCACATCTGCCAAACATTTATGTTGCCTGATCACCAGCCTAAAGACCCTACCCCTTATGGCCACACCTATTTTACTCAGGAGGGTATAATTGTGTTGGATATGATATATTTTATAATGGGCTTTAATACCAGTGAATACGTTGACCATCTGATGCTAGTATTACTGTCTATTTTTACCCCTGGACAGTCTCCTACTGTCAGGTATGACTTTGCATCTTACATAGCAAACAAAATCCATGATCAATTCACGAGATTAGAAAATGAGAAAGTGTTCAAGTATTCCTCTGTCATCTATCACCTCATGATATATTACCAGTCTGAAAATTTCCCTTTCTATACCAAAAATCTTGATGCCCAGGGAAATCCTAGGTCTGTTATCTTTTGGTCATCCATTTCCCATAGTTCTCTAGATTATCCCTATTCCTATAATGAGTTCATTGATCTTTTTATACACCCTGCAACTACCTTGTTGACAGGAGTTTCTCCTCCAAGACTTAGCAATGAAATCAAGAAAACTTTACAGCTCTCAAAACAATACAAAATTGGTGATTGGTATTTATACCAAAATCACACAGAAGTCAGGATATATGGATGTGAATTATGTCCATTCAAATTGCCAAAATATGTCCCCATGAGGCTCTTCGCATTAGAATACTTCAGGCAAATGAAAAACTCTGATATAATTCATTTTTGTAATGTAAAGACGAAGGCTCAACTCCGGATCAAAAGTCAATTAGGTCCATTTATCTGTAACTCTAGGGATGGAGGGGAAGAAGCTGAAAAGATATTAGAAGACCGTTTCAGATTACATAATAGTTTTTATTGGGCACCTTATGACCCATTCAACTTCATTTGTGATAAAAGAATGAAAAATAAATCAGCACCATACATCCATCACAGAATTCCAGAGATTGAAAAATATGCTAATACAGATGAATGGATTGAAGGCACATTGATAGGAGTATAAGATGGTGCTGACTTGACAATGTTATGAAAGATCTTGAAAAGATGTTCGACCTACAACTCTTTTATTAGCTGTGCACAGTTAGATCGAAGTTGCCCGTCGTCAACCGGATTATTCACAGACGCCTTCTAACATTGCAGTATCATCTAAGGGAAAAGAGAAGGAGGTTGATATACAAGTTAAAGAAACATTCACTATGACAGAGAAACCTCAAACTTCCAAGGGACAGGATCAAGTACAACCTTCTCCTTTTCAAACCAATCCAGTAGAAATGCCAATTTTGCAGACTCCATTTAATGAAGAAAAGGGCAAAAGGAGAGATGTTGAAGCTGCTACCCCTCTCACCAGATCTTCACAACAACCTCAGGCCAAGAAACAGAAATTGAATACTCCTCCAGAAGAAGAATCTATTGATGAAATCATTGACAGTCAAGGACAAGAACAATTAGGCAGTCAACAAACAGATACAGTCAGTGGAGCATCCACTACTTCACAAAGGAAAGAGTTACAAAAGCACAAGAGTATTGAAATATCTTCATTCAAAGTACCAGTTAAGGATACAGGGGACATAAAAAAGAAATTTATCAATATCAAGGCCAGGAATGATCCACTGAAAATGCAAGTATATAATAAATATCTGAAAATGGCTCCAAAGAATCAAGAAAGATTGATGTTAGCTTTTGACATCCAACAGGGCAAAATGTTAATGAGCAATTTCAAACCCAAGGTGCAGCAACCCCAAACAGCTGCTGATTATATCAGGACAAATTTTGAAGTCCTAGCAAAGGAAATCCACCCTTTAGATCAGATTGAATTGCATAAGCAGACTGGTGAAATGATCTATTCTACTTTAAATGATAAGGCAATGGCAGCTCATATGTTACATGATTCTTTAGAGAACACTAATACACAATTGTAGATCAAAAAGGCTTCTTCTCAAGCTAAAGACAACAGAATAAAAAAATTGGAGGAAATAATAATTGGATTAGGTCACAATCCAAAGGATGTCAAAGGTATAGAAGCATTAATAAAGAAAAAGGATGATGACATCACAGCTTTGAGAAAGCAGTTGAAATTGCCAGCTTCCAGACATCCCCAAACTAAAGAAGTAATAAAGAAGAGTTCTGAAGAAGAAATGATGGATTTTCTCTTGAAAATGAATGAGAAACTAACTGAAACAGAAAAAGAGCTGGAGCAAGCATTTAAAGACAAACAATTTGTTCTTCCAACATCTACAACAGAGGCAATTACAGGTACACAGCCAACAGGTCAACCAGTAGAGTCATCACAGGTAGACACTTAAAATTTGAATTCAGAACAATTAGTAAAGCAAATGAATGACTTGAAACTGCAAGTAACAAAACTTCAGCACACAAAGTTACAGCTTGTCAATTTAGAACAGAGATATGATCTTTCAAAAATGAGTGTTGCTGACAAATCAAGAGAAATCAAGAGATTGGAAAAATTGGTTAAAGCATTAGAAAATGATCTCACATTGGAGAAGCCTTTGAGAGAGATAAATGAAATTATTTGGGATAATATTATCCAGTCAATAAAAGATATCTGGCCTTCAATTCAGATAATGTACGAGCATAATGATTTGGTCAAAGAAGCTCTGGATGAAGTTGAAAACACACGAGCAGAATTAGGAAATAGGCCTGAGGAAGACAATCGGCTTATACATTTTTTAAACACCCAAACCAGACAACAGCTTGAACAAGTGGTTATTCAGGATAGAACTGCAACAATCTTAGAAATAAAAAGAGTTTTTACTAAAAGAACTCTTATGCAAAATTTGGAACGAAGGTGCTTTGATATGCAGGCAGAAATAATTGCTTTCAGAGAAAGGTTTAATGTTTTATTGAATAAAGGGTTGCCCAGCCCTATGGTTTCAGAAGACAAAATAATGGACCTCGAAACTTATGCTAGGAAATTTGACATACATGCTCACAATCTAGCCAATTCCTCGTCCAGTTCATCACAAGCAACATTACCTACAAGAAGGAATCTTCATGACAGATTAGAGAATTTGTTTTATCTGGAACATGAAGTAAGGCATTTGTTTCCTAACCAGCCTAATTTCTTCAGATATACCGAGCCTGATGAAACATTAAGGAAGCTTCAACGGACAATAATAACAAAAGAGAAATGGTGGGAAGATATGTTGGAACTTTTGTAAAATTTATCCTTATATGAAATTTTTCCTATTTACCACAGTTTAAAGGATAAAGGGACAAACAAAGGTTAAAGAGTATCAGTTCAGTTAAAGTGTATCAGTAAGAAGAAAGAGTATCAGTGAAGCAAGTCAGTTAGAACAAAATTATTGAAGAGGACAACGAAGAGCTAAAATATAGCACCTGCCTCCAGCACATTCTAAAAAGGAGGAAAATAGCACAACATCGGTTACTTCTTGTCTTATCTATGAGACCATCTGTCACTATTTTTATTGTAACTTATTTATGACTCATCTTAGATTATATATAGTTTTGTTAAGAGATATTTTGTATCATTTTTTGTATAAATAAGCCCTCAATTGACTTATTGAGGGTGGATTCTTCTACTTTGCTGTAACATTGACTTTTGGAATAAAGTGATTTTTGGAGAAATTTCTTCGTGGCTTGCTGGATTATGAATTGAAGCTCAAGACTTTTTGCAGGATTCATGTGTCAGACTACAGTTCAATAAGTCATTTCTATCCTGTGTTTTAAGTTTTATATATGTTTACTATATCACTGTGTTTCATTTCTGAATAATTAACAAAAAAGGATTAAATCAGAAATTGCTTAAGTGTACTCTGATTTCAATTGTTATTATTCTAAATGTTTTCTTCTAAACCGGTTATAAACAATGAATTCTTAATTTCTCTTGTTTCTCTGGTTTAAGCATTTGATTACTTAGTAAAGAATTCTTAATTGCTCTTTATTGGTAATCACTCACTTTCCCTCGTTTAAACATGTTGAAAGATTCTTACTTTCCTTTCATCCCTTCAAAATCCATTCCACTCACTTTATAATCTAAAATTGTTCTCTGTTTGGCTATCTTGCCCTGCAAAGCCATATTTTGTGTAAAAACTTAATCCAGTAGAGCCATCTTTTCAACTCCATAGCCCAATGGCCTGAAAATACTCAATTTTGCCCTTAGTTGGCGGATTCCACCATTTAAATTCAAACAAAACTCTTGGACTTATAACTAGCCTAATATTTTCTAAGAACAAAGCTAAATTTTAAAGAGAGAGCCCTCTCTGGATACAGATTGGCTAGATTCTGTATCTGAAGGTTGGTTTGTGGTTACCTCGGACCCCTTTCCTCTTCCAACAACTTCAAGGAAAATCTGAGTGATAACATAGTGGCGACTCCACTAGGGACCTGAATCATTTTATTGGTACTATTGTTTGATTTATAAACTACAGACGGAGTCTGAAGATTAGCCAGGTAGCCTTTGAAATGATTTTTGCTCTGCAATTGCATAGTAAATAAATGCTACTTCAGTCAATATCCGGTCTAGTTTATAGACTTAACTTTGGTTTCAAACATTCAATCAGTTTCTCTAGTTCAATAAATCTTTGAGAAAATTTTAATTAAAAATCTTTAATTTCTTGGAGAATTTGTTGAAGTTGTATTTTCATTCCATTTAAAACAAAAAACTTAAAAAGAAACATTACTAAGAAAACTGGCTTCAGAAAGGATTCGTTATACCAGGTCAAATCCTGACCCTAACCCACCACCGATATTCGAAAATCCGAATCTGATTCCTAGGATTCTTAGAAGTCAAGAAAGTTCTGAAAAAGAAAGTCAAGAAAGCTCTGGAAGTTCTCAACCTCTTCATAGATCAACATCTTGTCCTGTAAAGTGGATTTATTTTGATGAAGAACCTTTTGATGAGCGATTTGAAACATCTTTATTTGTGAATTTTTCTGAAACTGAATTATCCAGACTGGTTCCGGACCCATTATTTCTTGAAGATTTACAATTGAGATTTGTTTCATTTCATCTTGACAGACATTTACAAAATTCCATTCAATATGAACAGACCTTTGAAGAAACTTCAAACACTTCTGTAATTACTACAACTTCCCCGAGTTCATCTAATTTTCCCCAAACTTCTCAAACACAAGCCACTCCTTCTACTCCTCCACCCACTACTTCCAGACCATCATCACCTGTTATTCCATTACACCTTCCAATGGCCAATAGATATGCTCCGTTAAGGTTGCCAGGCAACCCTGCTGCTTTGCCTCAAGATTATCAGAGTAAAATCACCCCTTTTGATGGATCCGGTACTTACACTACTCAACAACATACCAAAAGGATGACTGATTACTTTGAATTTTATGAAATAGACGCTGATGATGTCCGAATGAGAATTTTTGTCCAGAGCCTTACTGGGGAAGTCAGGACATGGTTTAGGGCTCTTGCTCCAAACAGTATTGCTGACTTACCAGCCCTGTATAGGGAATTTTTAAATAGATGGGAAAAGAAGAAAGACCCTCTTGAAATCCTATCAGAATTTGGAAAATTGAAAAGAGGACCTAATGAAGCAGTGCAAGATTATATCATTAGATTTAACGAAGCCTACAATTTTTTTCCCCGAAACCTTAGACCCCCTCCGGATTCAGTATTGGTTAAATTCCATGATGGGTTTGATTCTGACATAGCATAGTCACTTAGGGAAAAAGCTCCCCAAACTCTAGAAGAGATGCAAAGCATAGTTGTTAGTGTTGAAGCTAACCTCATAGAAAAACGAGCTAGAGCTAGAGCTGAAAGAAGGATGCCTATAAACGAAGAGCCTTCGGCTTTTGAAAGAAAGCTGGATGCAATTATTAAAGGGATGGAAAGACTGGGAGACAGAGTAGAGACAATCGAAATAAAGTCTTCTGGCGATGGTCAAAATGTTGTTAGAAACCCAAACTTCAGAAGAAATCAAAACCAAAATACTGGGAAAAATGTCCCTGACCAAAACATCAGGCCACCATTCCAAGAAAATTTTGTTGAAGGTTCATCTTCTAAAGAACCAATAGAGGATGTTGAAATAAATAATGTGACTGAGAATAAGAATGAACCAGAAGTTTTCCTATCTGAAGATGATCAAGAAAATCATATTCTTGAAACATTTCAAACTCATTTAGGAGAAACTTTTGATTTTAAAGAAGGTTATGACACAACAATTTATGAAGTTCATAAACAGTAAAATTTGAGAAGTAGACAGATTGATGTGCCAGAGAATAGAAAACATAAAGTTTTAAAACAAAAAGTCAAAGGTAAAACTAACACCCCTCCTGTACAAATTCTTTCTAGAACAAATTCTAACCCCCGTAATCCAATAATTGAAGATGTGTCTGACAATCAACTGAATAATAAACAAATTTCTAATAATTTTCCTTCTGCAGGAAATGTAGAAGAACCAGTAGAAGTTAATTCAGAAACACCTTCAACTCATAATCCCACTCATGAAAAAGAGAAAAACACTGAAGACCCAAAAAATAGAGAAAATCCAACTGTTCAAAATACTAGAGCTCAAACAGAAAAATCTTTCAATCTAGAAGCTGAAATAGGAAAATTAAAGATAGCTGTTCCATTAGCAGAATTAGCTAAACATGATGTCTATAGAAGCCAAATCAGCAGATCCCTTAACATTACTGGAATGGATGATTCAGTAAATGTTTTTGATGATCAACCCAAATTACTTTTTGGCCCTGAAGTAAATGGAAAACCAAAAAGTGGAGGAACTCCTCCATTTTATGTGAGTTTGAATGTACATGACAAAATACTTCATAACGCCATGCTTGATTCTGGAGCGTCTCACAATTTAATGCCCAAGGCTGTGATGGAAAGATTAAACCTAGACATTACCAGACCATATAAAGATCTTTTTTCTTTTGATTCAAGTCAGGTAAGATGTTTAGGTTTGATTAAATATTTGTGTGTTACTTTGGTGCAATACCCTGCGAAATCTATTCTGATGGATATAGTAGTTGCAGATATTCCTCCTAAATATGGTATGTTGTTGTCCAGATCCTGGGGTGCCAAACTCGGAGGATCTCTTCAACTAGATATGTCATATGCTACTATTTTAGTATTTGGTCAACCTAAAAGACTATACAGAGAGACCTTGATGAAATATTTAGTTAGTAGCCATGAGAAGCCTAAAAACTTCCTTGTCTATTCAGTACATTCTGATATGGACTCTTTCATCCTTTATAATGCTGAATTGGACCTTCCTACTGAACTAGAAGCACCAGAAACAGAAACTGCAACTAAATCTACTGTTCAAATTGAAGAAATTTCTGAAAACAAAGAAACATCAAACATTCAAGAGATACCAGAAAAAATTGAAAAACCAGAGCTCCCTGTTATGAAACATGTTAAAACAGTTGATGAATATTATGAACATGAAATTCTGTGGCATTTAGAATTTGATGGTTCAGTAAATAAGTTAGGAGCAGGAGCTGGAATTTGGATACATAACGTTGAAAATGATCTTGCCGAAGGCCATGCTTATAGATTGAACTTTAGATGCACTAATAATATGGCAGAGTATGAAGCTCTTTTGCTAGGGCTTAAACATGTCAAAAATTTAGGAGCAATTAGAGTATCAATCATAGGAGACTCTGAGTTAATTATTCAACAGATTAATGGTGAATGTTCAACAAAAGACCCCAGATTGAAACAATACAGAGAAACAATTGTGGAAATTCTCAACACTTTTCTACAAGCTCAACTTGCCAAAATTCCTAGAAAACAAAATTTGCATGCTCACAGTCTTGCAATGTTTGCTAGCACATGTAAATTACCTTTTGGACCTAATCATCAGTTCACAGCTGAGATTAGACATAGACCTGCTATACCGGATAATCTTATGAATTGGCAAGTGTTTGTAAATAATAATCAGATTAATAATTTTTTGACCTTAGAAAATGAGTTCTCTAACAGTAGTATAGATGAAGACACAACAATCAATGAATCTGATCAAATAGATGAACAAGAAACAGATATTTCAGAAGAGACTGCAATTCACATGCTTCACCCAACCAAATTCACTAAAAAAGATATGCAGGATTTGAAACAAATGGAAGTCGATGAGATTATAGAAGATGAATCTGAAATTATTAATCTGAAAGATAATCATTTACCTAAAGAATTAACTCCTTTAGAAGATCTTTTTGACTCAAATGACATTCCACTAAAACCCAAAATGGAACCGTTAAAAGCTGATATGGAAGAATACAATTTGGGAACTGAAGGAAATCCCAAGATGGTTAAGTTATCTAAATCTCTGCCAGAGGATCGAAAGGTTAAATATGTTGAACTTTTAAAAGAATTCCAGGATGTTTTTTCCTGGAGTTATGAAGATCTTAAATCATATGATACATCAATAATTCAACATACAATACCTTTGAAACCGGATCAGAAACCATTCAAACAGAAACTTAGAAGAATCAACCCTGTGCTACTACCTTCAATTGAGAAAGAAATTAAAAGAATGTATGAAGCAGGAATAATTGCTCCTATTAGGTTTTCTGAATGGGTTTCTAATTTAGTACCAACAAGGAAGAAAACTGGAGAGATTAGACTATGTGTCGATTTGAGAAATTTAAACAAAGTTTCTTTAAAAGATAACTATCCTTTGCCTAAAATGGACCATATCTTACAAAGGGTAGTAGGATCTTCAAGGATTTCTCTTCTGGATGGATTTTCAGGGTATAACCAGATTTTGGTTCATCCTGATGATCAAGACAAAACAACATTTACAACACCATGGGGTACTTTTAAATATGTTAAGATGCCTTTTGGACTCAAAAACGCAGGGGCCACCTTCCAAAGAGCAATGGACATTGCATTCGCCAAAGAAATTCATGATTTTCTGGTTATTTATCTAGATGATTTAACTGTTTTTTCCAAAACAGATCAGCAACATTTAGATCATCTAAGACAAGTGTTTATAAAATGCAGAAAGTATGGTATTTCTTTAAATCCTAAAAAGTCATTGTTTGGTTTGGAAGAAGGTAAACTCCTAGGACACATTATTTCTAAAGATGGCATTAGAATTGATCCTGAAAGAATACAAGCCATTTTGCAGATACCTCATCCCAGGAATATTAAAGAACTTCAAGCTTTCATAGGAAAGATCAATTTTTTGAGAAGATTCATTTCTAGTTTAGTTGAATTACTTAGATTACTCACTAACATGTTAAGAAAGGATTCGAGTATTCAATGGACAGTAGAAGCCAAGCAATCATTTGAAGAAATCAAAATGGCTTTAACCAGAACACCAGTTCTTACCAGTCCAAAATTTGATAGAGATTTCATAATTTTTTCATTTGCTTCTGAACATACAGTTGCAGCTGTTTTATTACAAAAGGATGATCAAGGATGTGAAAAACCAATAGCCTTTTTTAGTAAAGCACTTAGAGATGCATCATTAAAATACAATATCATGGAGAAACAAGCTTTTGCACTTGTGAAAGCAATTAAAGATTTCAAAGTTTATATATTGTATTCTCATGTGATAGCTTATGTACCTAATGCTGTCGTTAAAGACATCTTAACTCAAGATGGTATTGAAGGCAAAAGAGGTAAGTGGATAGCTACCATATTAGAATATGATATTGAAATAAAACCAAAAAAACTCATAAAAGGTCAAGGTTTGGCTCAACTCATGACTAAAACAAATTGCCAAGCCCTGGATATTAATGAACTGGATGACGAACAGGAGATGGCGACTCCACAAATCAGTCAGGCCTTTTTAGACTCACCCTGGTACACTGATATCATTTATGTTTTGTTAAACCTGCAAGCTCCTCCAGGGTTATCCAGAACGAAACAAAGGTTCTTAAAAATGACATCTTTAAAGTATTGTATTTTATATAGTGCTCTTTTTTGGAAGAATCATGATGGAATTCTATTAAATTGTTTATTGAAAGATGAAACTGACAAGGTTCTTAATGAATTTCATGCAGGAGATTGTGGTGGACACCTCTACTGGAAGTCAACTGCAGATAAGATCTTAAGGGCTGGTTTTTATTGGCCAACCTTGTTTTCAGATGTTAAGAAATTTGTAACTGCTTGTCATAAGTGTCAGATCTTCGAAGGCAAGAGAAAATTGTTACCTTTACCATTAAAACCAATTTCCACCGAGAGACCCTTTCAACAATGGGGATTGGATTTTATTGGAGAAATCCATCCTCCTTCTTCTGGGCAACACAAATGGATCCTTACTGCTACATATTACTTTACTAAATGGATTGAAGCTATCCCATCCAGACAGGCCAATGATTCTATAATTATAGGATTCTTAGAAACCAATATACTTTCAAGGTTTGGTTGTCCTGAAAAAATTATAACAGATAATGCTGCTGCTTTTAAGTCTAAGAAAATGATTAGTTTCTGCAATAAATATCACATCACTTTAGGCCATTCAACAACCTATTATCCTCAGGGTAATGGACTGGTAGAATCTTCCAATAAAAGCCACATTAATATCATTAAAAAATTATTGGAAGAGAATAAAAAGAATTGGCATAAGAAACTTACCAATGCATTGTGGGCAGACAAACTTACAACTAAGAAATCAATTGGGACCAGTCCATATGAATTAGTTTATGGTATTGAGGCTAGATTTCCATCATCCTTAGGAATTCCTGTTATGAAATTACTTCAAGAGGCTCAAGTAGAACCAAATGATATTCAGAGAAGAATAAACCAAACAATTCACTTGTAGCAGACCAGAGAAGAAGTGTATCAACGATCCCAAGTTTTGCAGGAAAAATTAAAGAAAATGTTTGACAAAAGGACTAAAGCAGAAGATTTTCAACTGGGAGACAAAGTTCTAAGATGGGATTCCAGAAGGGAAGATAAAGGGAAACATGGGAAATTTGATTTCTTATGGAAAGGACCTTACATCATTCATGCTTTATAGGGAAATAACACATATTTTTTGAAGAATTTGGATGGTTCAGAAGCTGAGGAAGGACCAGTCAATGGTCGAATGCTAAAACACTACTTTGATCCTATTTACTAGGATGTTCTGATTTTTTCTAACATGTACATATTATATCCTTTCTAATGCATCAGTTTTGATTGGATGGTGACTTGTTGGAGTTGAAGCCCGAAGTGAAGGCCCTAAGCTTCAGAAGTTTTACTATCATATATACAATAAAGCCACCAGAAAAAGAAGATTACATGGTTCAGTTGAAGACATTTTGAGGCATCTGACCTGCTGTTCTTGACTTTTCGCCAGGAAAAGCCATCCCCAAGTGGAGCCAGTGTTAGACTCCTATACCAATAGGTGTCATTTTTCATGATTGTCTTATTGAACTATGCAATATGTTCAAACCTTTTTCTTGTGCAAAGGTGTTCCACATTCTTAAAAAATCAAAAAAAATTTAAAAAATGTAAAGAGGGTATACCCTAAAAGAAAAATCAAAGGGTAAAAAGAATAAAATGGTCAAAAAAGTGAAATAAATGAACCCCAAACAAAAATAGACCAGGAAAGTGTGCAAGTTTAAATGCCACTACTATTTCATTTTCTGTAATAAAGCAATTGTGTGCAGCTTGTCAAACTTTTGCCACAATTTGTGAAGAGTCAAACTATTTAAACTTGACTCATTCATTTTTCAATTTCATGTTGTAGAATAGAGAATAAATATCTGACCAAACAGTTTAATCTTGGCAGATAAGTAGATAGGTAGAGTTAATAAAATGTGCTCAACAGTTTAATCTGAGCCCTTGGATGTAATAAGTGTAGAAATAGATAGATTTGCCATGTAAAAGAAAAAGAAGATTGATAAGGGTTTGCCAGTCTAAGTGCACCCTAATAAAGAAGAGAAAATGGTAGGGTAAAGTAAGTAGGGTAGGTAGATGTTGTTGCAGAATTACATGTGATGAATGATGGTTCTAAATGTGTTCAATTTTACTTTCATCACAAGTGCAAAGGCAGATACTACATTGAAAAAATTCACCACAAAGAAAATTCAAGATTATTAACTTCCTTTTCATTTTTCCCTAAATATTTCATTAATTTCCCCTAAAAGTGCTAAGTTATTTGAAGATTAAAGGGGCTCAAGGCATTTCCTTGACTTTTGGAGGGACTGGACCCTCGGCCCAATAATTGTAAAAGACCTAAGTACATGAAATCACCCATTATCACATTCGCTCACCTCTAAAAATCTTTTCCAAATTAAAATCCCATTTTACTTAGGAAAATACTTCAATATTTCATGAAAAGCCCTCAAAATCACTTTTTATTTCTATGTCTAAGTGATGAAAGTATAATAATGTTATTTACTTTTGAATCTTCACTTTCTTGTTATATTTAAGTATTTTGAGTTTACATTTTCCTTTGTCATATTAACTTTAATTTATATATTAAGTCTCTATGAAAATCACCTTTTCCTATGTATATAACTCCTTTTCATATAATATTCCCAAGACCCATGTATTATAACTATTTTAGCCACAAGTATTTTATTCCCACTTATTCAAATCAAAAACCCATAATATACCCCCTTTTGGCTAAAATATAACATTAATTCTATTCCCACCCCTATGGTAAGAAAATCACATTGATTTAATTATCATATAATAAAATATACGAAAAATTTTAAACATATGTATATATGTTTAAAACAAAAAAATAAACACAAAGTTTAATTAAAACCAAACTTTGAAATAAATCATCCCCGTGCATTTAACATTTCCCGACCATTTTTCCATATGAGATTAATTAATCCTTAAGATTAATTAATAATCCTCCCCAGCCAATCAAATCACTCCCGAAATGATTATTTCATAATAAAACGTGTCAGGCCCGCGCTGTTAAACCTCCATCAACTCCCCGTCCCGTCCATCGTGTGATCTCCCGCTCCAAGATTGACGATTGACGTTAATTCTGCTGGCCATCTCCCATCCGAGAGTTAATGCCCGAAATGAAAATTGGTTTTCAAATAGTCTATGCTACGTGTCAATCTCTGTATCGCTTCGCTGCCCATCCGCCCGAAACTGCCTTCGCTCATAAGTGGTGTGGAAAAAACCGCTTACCACTTTTCCCCCCCGTGACTCACCTCCCGTACAGAATGACGTCATTCATTAAAAATAATAAAATTCCCCCCGTTTGACTTTGCCAATAAAACAAAAAATTTGTGTCTTTTTCATTATTCTGCACGCACTGAATGAATATACCCTCCCCGCAGAAAATTTGAATTTTAAAATTTCTGAAGTCTGCCAACCTTTATCTTGTCAAAGAAAATTGTAGTCGAGCCTCTCAGAAGATTATCCACTCTCACCAGCGTCTGTTCGAAACACTCTTTTCTCCAAAAGCAGGTATTTACCCTAAATTCACACTAAACTCTGTAAGAAACTTGGTTTTCCTCTTTCTTTCACTGAAACAAAGTTAAAAAATTGGTTGCTAGTTCATTCCTTAATCCCAAAGAACTATAATTGATTTTCCAACCTGAAATTATACCTATTTCTCCCATTGAAACCTATAAATTTTCTCAATTGCTCACCAAAAGCCGAATTTCCATTTTTGAATCCACAAGAACCAAAAATGGAAGTTCCTGTGGCTTTAAATGTTGCCCCATTAAACACCCCTCACAGAGACCTGGATTATTTATCATTAGTCGACAGAGATTTCCAAATCAAAGACCTGAGTTTTAGTGAAAGCCCTCTTCTAATTTTTCGTCGTTGCAGAGACAATTATTTGAATGGCTTGGATACGATTGGGTTATGGGAATCTAATCCTCCTTGATACCTTTTTCCCTTTGTTCATATTTTCCGCGAAATAATCCATTTTTTCCATGCCAATTATAATCCTAACCAGAGAGCAGTCTTATCCCCAAACCAAGACATCCTTTTCCCAATTACGGCTTAGTCAATCAATGAGATGCTTCATTTTCAACTTGATCAAGCCCTCACTCCCCTGTCCATGGGAGACCTTCTTGAGAAATCCACAAAATTATCCCATGAAGAATTAAGCCACATCTGTCAGACCTTTATGTTGCCTGATCATCAGCCTAAAGTACCTCCCCCTTACGGGTATGCTTTTTTCTCTGAGGAGGGTAGACTTGTTTTGGATATGATATCTTTTATGATGGGATTTAATACCAGTGAATTTTTTGACCATTTAGTTCTAGTACTATTGTCTATTTTTACCCCTGGATAGCCTCCTGCTGTCAGGTATGACTTTGCATCTTACATAGCAAACAAAATCCATGATCAATTTATGAGGTTAGAAAATGAGAAAGTATTCAAATATTCCTCTATCATCTATCACCTCATGCTATATTATCAGTCTGAAAATTTCCCTTTCTATACCAAAAAGCTTGATGCCCAGGGGAATCCTAGATCTGTTATCTTTTGGTCAGCCATCACCCATAGTTCTCAAGATTATCCCTATTCCTATAAAGAGTTCATTGATATTTTTATACACCCTGCAACCACCTTGTTGATGGGAGTTTCTCCTCCAAGACTCACTAATGAAATCAAGAAAACTCTACAGCTCTCAAAACAATACAAGGTTGGTGATTGGTACTTGTACCAAAATCACACAGAAGTCAGGATATATGGATGTGAATTATGTCCATTTAAATTGCCAAAATATGTCCCCATGAGACTATTTGCATTAGAGTACTTCAGGAAAATGAACAACTCTGATATAATTCATTTTTGTAATGCAAAGAAGAAGGCTCAACTCCGGATCAAAAGTCAATTAGGTCCATTTATCTGTAACTCCAGGGATGGAGGGGAAGAAGTTGAAAAGATATTAGAAGACCGTTTCAGATTACAGAAGAGTTTTTATTAGGCACCTTATGACCCATTCAACTTCATTTGCGATAAAAGAATGAAAAATAAACTAGCACCATACATCCATCACAGAATTCCAGAGATTGAAAAATATGCTAATACAGATGAATGGATAGAAGGCACATTGATAGAGCAGGATAGTGAGCAGGTCAATTTAGACAATGTTATGAAAGATCTTGAAAAGATGCTTGACCTGGATTCTTTTGCACACGTACCAAGATTAGAAGTTGGCCCTTCCTCAACCAGGATTATTCAGCATGAGTTACAAGAAAACATTGCAGTATCATCTAAGGGAAAAGAGAAGGAGGTTGATATACAAGTTAGAGAAACATTCACTATGATAGAACAACCTCAAACATCCAAGGGACAAGATCAAGTACAACCTTCTCCTGTTCAAACCAATCCAGTAGAAATGCCAATTTTGCAGACTCCATTTAATGAAGAAAAGGGCAAAAAGAGAGATGTTGAAGTTGCTACCCCTCTCACTAGATCTTCACAACAGCCTCAGGCCAAGAAACCGAAATTGAATACTCCTCCAGAAGTTGAATCATTTCAAGAAATTTCTGACAGTCAAGGACAAGGAAAATCAGGCAGTAAGAAAACAGATACAGTCAGTGGGGCATCCACTACTTCACAAGGGAAAGAGTTACAAAAGCACCATAGTATTGAAATATCTTCATTCAAAATACCAGTTAAGGATACAAGGGACATAAAAAAGACATTTATCAATATCAAGGCCAGGAATGATCCACTGAAAATACAAGTATATAATCAATATCTGAAAATGGCTCCAAAGAATCAAGAAAGATTGATGTCAGCTTTTGACATCCAACAGGGCAAAATGTTAATGAGCCATTTCAAACCCAAGGTGCAACAACCCCAAACAACTGCTGATTATATCAGGACAAATTTTGAAGTCCTAGCAAAGGAAATCCACCCTTTAGATCAGATTTAATTGCATAAGCAGACTGGTGAAATGATCTATTCTACTTTGACTGATAAGGCAATGGAAGCTCATAGGTTATAGGATTCTTTAGAGAACACTAATACACAATTGCAGATCGAAAAGGCTTCTTCTTAAGCCAAAGACAACAGAATAAAAACATTGGAGGAAATAATAATTGGATTAGGTCACAATCCAAAGGATGTCAAAGGTATAGAAGCATTAATAAAGAAAAAGGATGATGACATTGCAACTTTGAGAAAGAAGTTGAAATTGCCAGCTTCCAGACATCCCCAAACTGAAGAAGTAATAAAGAAGAGTTCTGAAGAAGAAATGATGGAGTTGTTCTTGAAAATGAATGAGCAACTGACTGAAACAGAAAAAGAGCTGGAGCAAGCATTGAAAGACAAACAATCTGTTCTTCCAACATCTACAATAGAGGAAATTACAGGTACACAGCCAACAAGTCAACCAACAGAGTCATCACAGTAGACACTTCAAATTTGAATTCAGAACAATTAGTAAAGCAAATGAATGAATTGAAACTACAAGTAACAGAACTTCAACACACAAAGTTACAGCTTGTCAATTTAGAACAGAGATATGATCTTTCAAAAATGAGTGTTGCTGACAAATCAAGAGAAATCAAGAGATTGGAAAAATTGGTTAAAGCATTAGAAAAGGATCTCACATTAGAGAAGCCTTTGAGAGAAATAAATGAAATTCTTTGGGATAATATTATCCAATCAATAAAAGACATCTGGCCTTCAATTCAGATAATGTACGAGCAGAATGATTTGGTCAAAGCAGCTCTGGATGAAGTTGAAAACACATGAGCAGAATTAGGAAATAGGGCTGAGGAAGCCAATCAGCTTATTCAGTTTCTAAACACCCAAACCAGACATCAGCTTGAAGAAGTGGGTATTCAGGATAGAACTGCAACAATCTTAGAAATAAAAAGAGTTTTCACCAAAAGAACTCTTATGCAAAATTTGGAACGAAGGTGCTTTGACATGCAGGCATAAATAATTTCTTTCAGAGAAAGATTCAATGTTTTGTTGAATAAAGGGTTGCCTAGCCCTATAATTCCAGAAGATAAAATAATGGACCTGGAAACTTATGTTAGGAAATTGGACATAAATGCTCACAATCTAGCCAATTCCTCAGCCAGTTCATCACAAGCAACATTACCTACAGGAAGGAATCTTCATGACAGATTAGAGAATTTGTTTTTTCTAGAACATGAATTAAGGCATTTGTTTCCTAACTAGCCTAATTTCTTCAAATATACCGAGGCTGATGAAACATTAAGGAAGCTTCAACGGACAAGAATAGCAGAAGAGAAATGGTGGGAAGATATGTTGGAACTTTTGTAAAATTTATCCTTATATGAAATTTTTCCTATTTACCACAGTTTAAAGGATAAAGGGACAAACAAAGGTTAAAGAGTATCAGTTCAGTTAAAGTGTATCAGTAAGAACAAAGAGTATCAGTGAAGCAATTCAGTTAGAACAAAATTACTGAAGAGGACAATGAAGAGCTAAAATATAGGTCCTGCCTCTAGCACATTCTAAAAAGGAGGAAAACAGCACAACATCGGTTACTTCTTGTCTTATCTATGAGACCATCTGTCTCTATTTTTATTGTAACTTATTTATGACTCATCTTAGATTATATCTCGTTTTGTTAAGAGATATTTTATATGATTTTTTGTATAAATAAGCACTCAATTGACTTATTGAGGGTGGATTCTTCTACCTTGCTGTAACATTGACTTTTGGAATAAAGTGTTTTTTGGAGAAATTTATTTGTGGCTTGCTGGATGATGAATTGAAGCTCAAGACTTTTTGCAGGATTCATGTGTCAGACTACAGTTCAATAAGTCATTTCTATCCTGTGTTTTAAGTTTTATATATGTTTACTATATCACTGTGTTTCATTTCTGAATAATTAACAAAAAGGATTAAATCAGAAATTTCTTAAGTGTACTCTGATTTCAATTGTTATTATTCTAAATGTTTTCTTCTAAACCTGTTATAAACAATGAATTCTTAATTGCTCTTGTTTCTCTGGTTTAAGCATTTGATTACTTAGTAAAGAATTCTTAATTGCTCTTTATTGATAATCACTCACTTTCCCTCGTTTAAACATGTTGAAAGATTCTTAATTGCCTTTCATCCGTTTAAAAATCCATTCCATTCACTTTAATTTCTAAAATTGTTCTTTGTTTTGGCTATCTTGCCCTGCAAAGCCATCTTTTGTGTAAAAACTTAATCCAGTAAAGCCATCTTTTCGACTCCATAGCCCAATGGCCTGAAATACTCAATCGTGCCCTTAGTTGGCGGATTCCACCATTTAAATTCAAACAAAACTCTTGGACTTATAACTAACCTAATATTTTCTATGAACAAAGCTAAATTTTAAAGAAAGAGCCCTCTCTAGACAGCGTATTGGCTAGATTCTCGTATCCGAAGGTTGGTTTGTGGTTACCTCTGAATTCCCTTTCTTATTCCAACAACTTCAAAGGAAAATGCGAGTGATAACAAAGAGTACAATGATCCATGATATAAACATTTATGATGCGGGGAAAAAAAAATAGCATACATGCACTAAAATCATACCCATGCTTTTTTCATGAAGGAAACACAATATGATAACTGAAATGCACTGACACTAGCTGTAGAAAACTGATGAACACGACTGATACTGAATGATTATTGAAGATACATCTACAACAGTAAAAAACATATATGATATAAAAATCTACATATCTGTAATACCAAAACAAGGATATGAAAGATCACCAAGTGATCTCAACTCTGAAGCCCTAGATCTGAAATCTGAGGAAGACGTCAATTATTTCTCTGAGGCAACTATGAATGAATGATTGATGTTTCGAAGCGATGTGTAATCAACTAAAGATGAACCAAATTATATTTTCCTAGAAATTCTCTAAGCCTCAGCCTTAACACGCTCATCTCGCAGCTTTGGGGCTCTGAGTCGCTACCACAACACTTTGTGTGTGCACCTCTACTTTAGATCAACCCAATTTGACTTCTGTGATTGCGGCTTTGGCTCCTTGGTCATGGTCACAACACACCTTTCCCATAGCACTTCTCAGTAGGGCCACTACCTTAGCCTTTCCTGCCCATGGCTTTGCTTCAGATCACCCAGATCTGATGCGTGATCACTTCTGTGATCCTGATATTTTGCGCAATTTCCTACCGACGTACTTGTGGGAGTCAAAAACATAAAATATGACCAAAAAAAAAAAATATATCACAAAGGAGATCTCATGAGTGAGTGTGTGCAAATGAACTTGAGGTCTCTGGGTGAATTTGCGAAGATGGGTAACACTTTTGTGACAATTCGGGGTGGAAATTTTTTTTGCTCCATAGTTTGGCCGAACTCATGTCATAGTTTGGCCAAAAAATTCAGGAGTTTAGCTGATCTATTGAATTTAGTTCGGCCGAACTTCGTTTTCTGTTTACATTGACGGCGTACTGACGATAATGGAAAATAGATTTTTCGCCTAATTTTGGAAAAATGGCAAACAAATTTCGGCCGAACTATTATTTTATAAATATATCGCCCGCAACCTGTTCTGGGTTTCTGTTCACATTTATCGCACATTTATCGTGTGCTCAGTTCTGTCATGCACAAATTAAGCTTAAGGAGGTAAGATATACCAAATTTTAATTTTCTGTAATTTTTTTTGTTGTTGTTGTTTTTTTATTTGGTTTTAATCTAATTTTTTTGTTGCAAAGGTCTTCCATGATGTCTTCAGGGATTGTTGTCTTTAGCGTCCTCAGGGATCGTTGTCTTCAGCGTCTTCAACGTCCTCTGCTGCGACTTTCCAGGTATGTTTAACATTGTCACTATTATCATGTAGGGAATTTATGCAGAATATTTTTCAGTTATGAATGAGGCCCTGTCTCTGCTTTTTTTGGCCCTGTCTCTGCTTTTTATTGCCATGTCTCCGCTTTTTTTGGCTCTGTCTCTGCTTTTTTTTGGCTCTCTTCTTTTTTTGGTTCTATGCCTTATGTACAATGATTCATTCCATATTATTCGTAGATCAAATGTCATTTAAATACAAGATTTATCATAATGTACAATGACTCATTCCATATTCATTTTTAGATTCAGGAGGAGCTTTTAAGAATGTTATGATAATTCCAATAAAGAATGAACTAGAATCATCTTCAACATCTATTAATTAGATATGGAAATTTATAATACTACTGTGTACATTTGAGAATATTTTGGAACATGTTTATATAAATTATATATACATATGTGCCTTTTTTTGCTTTGTCTCTGCTTTTTTTGGCTCTGTCTCTGCTTTTTTTGGCTCTGTCTCTACTTTTTTTGGCTCTTTCTCTATTAATTAGATATGAAAATTTATAATACTATTGTGTACATTTGAGAATATTTTGGAACATGTTTATATAAATGATATATACATATGTACTTCTTTTTGGCTCTGTCTCTGCTTTTTTTGGCTCTGTCTCTATTAATTTGATATGAAAATTTATAATACTACTATGTACAGTTGAGAATATTTTGGAACATGTTTATATAAATTATATATACATATGTACTTTTTTTGGCTCTATCTATGCCTTTTTTGGCTAGCCTACCCTCCTAGAAGGTCCCTCATGGAACTCATACCACTCATTTTCACTATGTTTGGCCACCATTTGACCTCAACACTCTGCTTTTGACTTCCCTAACCCCTCCACTTGCCACCTAGGATCACCAACCAACCTACTCATTCTTGTGTTTCTTGGATACATCAAGCATTGATGGTCTCAAAACTATCTATGTAGGTTCTTTAGATAAATCAAGTAAATTTGATTTTGGATCTTCAATACATCAAATGGGGATCTTAAATACATCAAATGGTCAAAAACTCTATTTTTTATACTTGAAGACCACAAAGCCAAGCTTTTAGTCAAAGACAAGCCCAAAGATCCTCCCATTAGGTAATTTAGGGTTTCATATGTTGTAGGATTATTTTGGTGTTCTAAATCACTGTTTTACATGTGCCAAGAAGCGGAATCAAGTATGAAAGAAAGATAGCACATGATTGTCCAAAATAGGTAAAAAATCCTTCAAGCAAGGCCTCCTTTGTCAAGTACAAATTCTGCAAAGGACAGCTGCCCATTTTGACATTTCTACAGGAGTGTCAAGGTGGCTATCAGTAGAAAATAAGGTAAGGTAAGAGGTCAGCTCCTCACTAAAGGACATCCACAATAAAGCAAAGGAAGCAAGCCTATGTTCAAATAGAATCGGGATTTTTAGGATTAATTGGCTAAACAGTGTTGCCAAGCAAGAAGCCAATGCAAAATACCACAAGGGCACAGGCACATCAACACAACCAAGGAAAAATTGAATATTTTTAGAAGTTATAAATGAAGAAGGGAAAAAGGTGAGGTGAACTGAATAGAAATGAATGAACTTGAAAGGGCTATAGAGAAATTAGAAGACAACACTAATTATTCTTCTCTAACAACCCTAAAACCTAATTTTTTGGGAATATAGGCAAAGTAAGTGAAATGAAGATGATGGGCCTCCATCATGACAGAAGAAGGTTTTCAAAACCTATTGAGGGTGATTTTTAGGGTTTTCCAAAGTAACAATGCTTCACTACATCAAAGGGAAAGAGTGTAAAGAGTATCAGTGTGAAGGAGATCAAGCCTCCATTTTCAGTCATAGCCCTCAAAATGGTCAAAGGAAGGAAAGCATAAGGTTAAGTTTCAAGACAAGAAATCAAGCTAATTATGAGTTTACTATTGAGTAACTGAAGTTGTCAAAATCTAAAGAATGACAAAGGAGACCAAAAAAAACTGTGTCATGGCACCTGCACAAATAGGAAGTGGCCAAGAAGAGACATAGCAGGCATGATCTATAATCTTTGTCAAAATCAGTAAGAAGGTAAGAAAAACATGTTTTTAGGTTCACTAACACTTAGAGATGCCAAAAAGGATAAAAAACCATTTCTCAGTTTCTCATGTGCAAACAAAGGAGGTTTGAGATTCCAAGACCCTCAAGGTTAAAAAGGACCTCTTCATCTCTCCAGCAAGCCATCACCAAAGGAAGAAGAATTACGTTGAAAAGTTTTCAAAATCACCTGCAAAAAGGTTAAAAAGTATATCAGTCAGATGATAAAGTGACAAAAACTTAGCAAAGTGGGTTTTTGATTTCAATTTATTTTTCAAAAGGTATAAAGGCATCTCAGTTATCATTTTTTTGGTTCACTTGTCATTTTCAAGGAGAGAAAACCCTTCAGGAGAAATTTTATGAGCTTTTGTTGAAATCTGGGCAATTTCACTGGTTCTACGCCCAAAGCCTGGCGCTGCGCTCACAAACCCTGGCACGCTATGCACATAATGGGCAGTGCTGCATGAATAAACCGGCGTTGTGCTTAGGAGAAACCGACATGGCCAAGCCCGACGCTCCGCCCACAGGCCGACCCGACAGCCTGTTTAAAGCCCAGCGTTGCACGCACAGAGCACTCGACAAGCCCGGCACTACACCTAAGGGATGGAAGGCCTGCACAAGGAGGCATTACTACACATAGAGTGCCTGACTCGCCTGACGCTACTCTCAAAGGCAAACGACAATCCCGGCGCTGCACTAATGCAGAAGGTCACCCAAATTTCACAAAACTTTAACATCAGCTCAAGGGAAGCCCTCTAGACTATTTTCAAAACACTGCAAGCAAGCTAAAGTGGTAGGTGGCCTTTTCATCCTTTCCCTCCAAATATTTTTTTTTTTTTAATCATTAAAAGAGATGATTAAACCATAGGCTTTTCAAACCCTAGGTCTTCATGACAAGTAAACCTCTATTTTTGACCTCCAAGCCAGTAAATGCCATTTGAAAGGGGGTAAAATTAGGGAAAGCACATATCAGTTCAAGTAAAGCCCTCATCAAGCTATAAAAAAAACAGTCATACCTCACCTCCATATCACCCATTTGCAAGAGCTACCCACCATCATTTTAATTTTACTCCTCTTGCCCAAGTTTTTCCACAAACAACCGTAATCACCATGTTAGGAACAGAAAAAAATAGCGAAAGTGAAAGAGTCCAAGGGCCTATGGGGCCAAACCACAAAGGAGGGAAAGTGAATAGATTTGAACCCCAGAGCATAGTGGATATCACCTCATTTTCCATGATCCTATCATGTTTCCAGAATGTGAGATGTTTTCAATTTCGGTGAGAAGGTAAAACAAGTACAACACCAGAGCTTATAAGGTTGTTTATCCTCAACCTCCACAACAAATAGGTGAATCTTGTAGGGGTGGATTTTGAACTATCAACAGATGCCATCTCTAATGTTATAGGCATACTTGTTGTTGGTGAGAAATGGTTTAAGAAGGTAAGGTTGGATACGAACCATTATGAGCCATTTGTAAAAACTAGGTACAGAGTAGGCTGCAGGGCTATCTTCCCTTTCTCACACCTAAAACAAAGTTTTGCACCATTGATGAGGGTTATCACGAAGTACTTCACCTATGAAGTAAGATACTTCAGACTTTATTCCTACCATTTTCGACTCCTCATGCATTTCACAAGGGTTAAAATGCTTCACTTGCCTTACTACTTATATAGGAGCATTGACAAAATATCTTCTGTTGCATGGAGGAGAAGTTGTGCCCAAAAAATGCAGAGTTTTTTCCCCCACTCCTTGATCAAGATGGTGGTTCTACATCAGTTGGAACAGAAGGGCATACCTTGGGAAGTATTCATATCCCATGAAGTCTTCACAAGACCACAACTTCCTCATCAACCAAACTTGCCCCCATCATCTACACAAGTGTCCTCACCTTAAGAAAACCTCCCTTCCTCCCATTCTCTTGATGCATCATATGAAGAAGGAATTGGCAATGATGAATCAAGTGAAAATGAGGGAGATAATGATAATGAGTCAAATCAAAATGAAGAGGGTGAGAGTGAAAATAAATCGGTCCAAAATGAGGCAAAGGCAGATGATGAAGAAGAAGAAGATGATGAGGAAGAGGAAAATTATGAAGAATAAAATGATGATGAGGCAAAGACAGAAATTGATGAAGAGGAAGAAGAATGAAATGATGAATATGAAAATAGTGAGCATGATAGTGAGAAAAACAGTGAGCAAAAGAGTGAAAACATGAAGATAGATGGTGATGATGAGTTAAGTCAACAAGAGGATAGGGGAGACAGTTTGAGCAGTGATGGTGATTTGATCCAGGAAGAAGTAGAGGACATGGAAACAGAGAAAGAGGATCACAGTGAAGAAAATGGAAGAGATGACAGTGAAAATGAATTCAACAGTGATGAAGAGTGCAGCCAGGATAAAGATCAAAACAGTGAGGAAAATGCAAAGGCTAAGGGAAACAGTGACACCCAAGAAGCAAGCCTCAGTGATGGACAAGACAGAAAATAGGAAAACATTCATGACAGTCATGACAATCATGAAGACAGTCATAAAAATAATGAAGGAGATGAAGGGGGTGATAAGAAAATTGAAGACCACAACATTGAAGAGGCAAGCAGCTCAAATGAAGAACAAAATGACAGTGTAGAAAAAAATGAAGAGGATGAGAGTGGTGATGATGTAGAAGATAATGATGAGGCAGAAAATATGATGACTGATGATACCAATAATGAAGATGAAGAAGTTGATGACAGAAACAAGGATCACAGCCATGATAAAGACACCAACAAGATCACAATCACTCCTCTTTCACTCACATATCAAAGAGGGTGAAGGCTTTTGTTTTTTGCCTCCAAAAGGCAAGGGACCATCCCATCTACCTCAGCTCAGCCACTAGACAAAGGCAAACAAAAGGTAAAAGAAGAAGAAGAAGATCATGAGGTGGAAAGGGAGTTTGAGATCATTTAGGTAGACAGTGATGAGGAGGATGAAGCAAGGATCTAAAACTTGCTCATCCAAAACAAAAATGCACTCATTGAAGACCTCCAAGCCAATCTAAATAGGGCCAAAAGTGTCAATTATGCCCTTGACTTGGAAAACAAGCAGCCAGGAGCACAACCTGCAATCTATGAAGCTAGAGCCATTAAGGCCCAGAAAGAAGCCTAAAGGGCACATGTGAAACTAGAATAGTTCATGGGAACTTAAGAAGAGAGTGAGGATGAGGAAGTTCAATCTAGGAAGAGGCCTAGAACCATGGGGTTGAAGAAGGAATTGGCAAAGCAAAGAGAACAAGAAGCAGTCATAGCAGAACAACTCCCCCTAGATGAGATTTTTTCCATGTAGATAGCACATGATCAGGAACCTTGGTTGGAAAGAGCCAAAATACACTTGGAGGCTAAATTCGAGATGGCTAACAAGAATCTTGACCTCCAAAGAAGGATGACTAAGCATTATGCCTGGAGAAACCAAGTTGCAAGGGCCAAACTAAAGAAGGCCCAAGCCAAGATCCAGGTACTAAAAGAATAAAAAGAAAAATCTAGACTTGGAATTTTGGCACAAGCTTCTCTACAGGTCTCTCAAACCCCTTGAAGAAGACATCCACCAATTTTGAAGAGATTTGGACAATTTTTTGTTTTTTGTGAATTTGGAGGCATATAAGCGCAGCGCCACCGGCGCTACACTTTTCCCTCAGGCATCCTTAGAGGGAGAACTTTACATTTTTAGATTTATCATGCCTATTTCACTATTCTCACAAAATTTCAAAGCATTTTGTGCATTTTTTTCCCCTCAAAAGGTCAAAAAACAGCTCATTTTTCACCATTCTACCTCATTTTCAGGCCTAGCATTGCACTCATAGCAGTTTTGGAAATTTGACTTTTCGAACCGGTTATAGGCACTTAATCATAAAAAAAAAAGGTAGATCGAGAAAAAATACTCAGTAGAATTTCCAACGGGCCATCATGGAGAAAAATCTGACATTGGGAAGGTCCCCAAAACTTCGCTGCAACAGGACCTATTTTCTGCCTACGATGGTGCTGCACTTATAGACAGCATTATGTGTTTTTGGCCAAAAGTCAACGAAACACTCATTTATTGAAAAATCATATTTTAGTTCCTTTTAAGGAAAACCACTCTAGAATTTATTTTGGCATTTATTTCATGGGATATCTTGGGCCTTCCATGGTCCCTTGGGCATTTATGACATTTATGAGTGATTTTGACATTTTCCAACCCTATCTAGGGTTTTTTTCCCTCCTTTTCTAGATAAATAGAGCATGAGGGTTTCATTGTAAATGTTGGCATTTGATGAGTTTTGAGAGCAATACATGGTTTTCTTGAGTTTGAAGAAGAAATTGGTCCTATGGATCTTATGAATGACTACAATGATTGATGATGAAGGAGGATAGCTTGCATGATCCTTGAGCATGATTAATGGTAATGTGTCCCTATTTAGTTCTTGTTTCCTTATGTATCATTTTGCTACATCCTTCTATGTTGCAGTAGAACAGAAGAGTATAGGCTAATAAATGTTGTTTGAGGCACCTTAATCCTTCCTGTTTTCTATTGTCTTTATGTTTTCCTCTGTTGGGTTAGTTTAAGGAATTCTTAGTTGCTTCTTAGACCTACCTATGCTTTTTTATTCCATGAATGGTTCAATATAGTAGTTTTAAAATATGTTTTATGGTTAGCCTTTCTTATTTGATGCTAATTAAACTTTGTTTTGGAATCTCTCTTTAAAGTACTACATGTTAGGTTTTAGCCAAATAGGCCATGCTCTGATCATGCCCTTTGTCCATGCTAGATAAGTTGCCTTAATGTTATTTGTAGCTTGATCATAGATGCTTAGGAGTTCCCTCTTATTTGATTAAAGTTATATGTTATATTGCATGCTTTCTAATCTTGAAGGTGAAATCACTAGAAGTTAGATAAGTTTCTTGCTTTCTATGGTTCACTGAATTGTTCATTTTGAATGCTTGTTTGCTTAAGTATAATAAAAAAGATATTGTTTTGCCCTTTCTTATGATTATGTCCTTATGTTGATCAGTATTTGAGACCATCTTGTTTAAAAATTACTTATTTAAGGATTATTCAGTTCCCTTACACACCTACTATGCTCACAAACTTTATGTTCATTTCATTTCACACATGCCTAAAAGATCCATTTGACCATGCTATATTTGCACTGTTATGCATCTTGTTTCATTGTTGAGATATCCATGACTTTCATAGACTCCATAGCCCAATTATTTGAAGACCTCTCACTCCACCTATTCTACTTAATCATATTACCCAACCAAAACAAACAACAAACCCTACACTTAATAACTAGCCTAAAATCAAAACCGTAGAAGCAAACAAGTTCACATCCTTTGCATACGATAGAGAGAGCCCTCTCTAAGTCCAAGAAGGCTAGGTCCTAGGACTCCAAAGAGTGGTCTGATGTTACCCTGTGCATTTGGTCTACCAATCTACTAAATCACGGGACCCTAATACCATGATCCACAGTCCGGTTCATGGACCACTAGGCCATGTGTTTTTAATTTGGGAGACCCACCCCACTCAAATTCAAATCCAATCTGAGCATATAGTGCAACTGAAGTATGAGAAATGCATCTAATAAAAGCTATACATAAATGACAAGGCTAGGCTAAAAACATTGTCACACCTAGAAAAACCCATTCAAAGATATCAAGAAACCACATGCAATACCATCCATGCTAGATCTATCAAGTAAATCACATATTCAAATAAATACCTGCATATAATGTCATTGTCATTGCTTCATCCTGCTCTTTCTTTTCCTTTCTTGCTCCAATACCCAAGTGCTCCAAGAAAATTATAAGTGTCCAAGAGTGTGTGTGTGTGTGTGTGTGTGTGAGAGAGAGAGAGAGAGAGAGAGAGAGAGCTCCAAAAAATTCACTGAAAAAGGTACCAACTGATACTGGAAGCCTTTTTATAGAAGAGGCATCCATTTTCTTCATTTTCCTCCTCACATGCAACTAATGACCTTTCATCTCACTTTTCTCCTAATTCCCGTTATTTCATAAATAAATGTGCCAAAAATAATGTTTTCCTCTTTAATTCATTAGACATAGCCTTTGCCAATTTCCTTAGCTATAATGAACCAAATGAACACCCCCTAGGATGTTTTTTCCAAACATTTAGCTTGGAATAATTGTCCCATAAACTTGGTTCTTATTTTTAACTTTTATTACATGGAATTTTCATCAGCATTGTAACAAAAAATATATTAAAACAACGACGGTTTACACTTCATTACACTTCCACAATAAAGTAAAATAAATAGTTAGGTTTTCCATCTCATTATTCTGCAATAATAAAGTAAAATACTAAGAGATATATCTCAAAATTAATTTTCCAGAGATGGAATCGAAAGAGACTTTCTCTAGTCCTCCTAACCAATGAGGCTGGAAATGACATCAAAACCTCCCCCCATGCTCTTTAGTTTTGAAATAAGTTGAAACAATTTTCTCTCTTAAAGCCTCAGGACCAACTGTCCAGCTTGGAATTCATTCATTGCAAGAATTTCAATTGGTTTTAACTATCTCAAGAAGATTCCTCTATAATTATCTACTTAAAAATAGCATTGTGTCAAATATTTTCCTCTTTTCCTCCTCCTAGGCTCTTTGCCTCTCCTATTGAAATATTTTCTTTTTATCTCTATGGAGAAAGGAATAACATCTTTTCTTTAACTATTTGGAAACTAAGAATTCTTTTTTAGAAATATTTTTCTTCTTCCTTCTCTAACCAAGTCCAATATTTTCATAACAAAAAATTTACTAATCATCTATTCAAATTTCACATCTTCTGTCTACCTTTATCAACATAGTTACTAAGTTTAATCACAGTCAAATAAGAATAAAATTATTTACGAGATAGGGGGCGTTACCATTAAAACCTTATTTAATACCTTTCTATAAAATATAGAACATGGATTATATCATTCCATCCTCTCATTATATTATAAAACCTTATGGTAATGCTAAGCAAGAGGTATAATTTGTTATTGGTCTTAAGTGCTTATATTATCTAGCATACCTTTCATAGGTTCTTACTCTCGACACCAATTTATGTCAAGGTGTTAAAAAAGTTAGTGTTTTCTAGTGTTTGAATATATATTAACATATGTTAACCTACCTACCCTAACCTTGATTACACAACATTGATATACCACTTCTTTTGTTGTTCATGGACACCAACTGTTCGGGTGGGTATCCCAAGAGGAACGGTTCTCGATGGTTTTTTTTGTACCACCTCGTGAACACATTGTCGTTGATCAGAATGGTGGCAGACCTTACGATCATCGTTTCTTTAGTAGCAATAAGAAAAACTACCCAGTTTTCCTCTGTGTGTTGCGATTCATTTAGCATGGAGGAGGGTTGAAACACCGAGAGTGCCCTAGTAAGAGGGTTTTTTTCATTCTTTTCTTAGAACTAAGTTGTGCCTATCAATCAGCCTAACTCCGTATTCTGGTTTCACAATTGGAGAATTAAAAGATGCTCATTGCAGTTGTGGAGTGATATTTAAAAAGGAGTGGAAAGGAAATCATTGCCTTGGGTAAGTCATGTCCTCTTATCACCTTCTTCGTGCACTTATCCGGCTCTAGTATAGAATTATTTTCTTATTGATTTTTCATTTATGTGATGCAGGTTTCTTGTAGGGCTTCACTTCCAACGACCTTCCATAGGTTATAATTTGGTTTAATGGTTCTAGTTTCCTCATCTCCTTTCCAACAGAGATGGGTTGCTACTAATTTCTAACCATGTATATTTTGTGGACCTGCGGGCATTCTGGAAGGTATCATATGGCTTGCCTCTATCTCAATTTTCTGGTGAATTTTTGTTTTGTATATAAATAGATCCCCGGCATCGTAACTACGACATTCTTGTTGTTACACAGGTGCACATTAGCTTTCCTCTGGTTTCTTGGGGTTTGCATTGTCTATTAAGTTTCTAGAGTTCTTCCTGAAACCCCTGTCCCAACAAGGAGGGCAAGCTCATTAATATTTGGGGATTATGTCATTGACACTAATTTCATGTTCATGCACGTATAAATATTCTTAAGTTTCCCTTCTTAGGTATAATGTTAATTACCTCAAATCATACGAAAACTGTAAATATGTATGTATTTTTGTAAAGACACAGAGTAACTCCTCTTGTGATTGTAGAATGGGCAAGTTTTTTGTAAATTAGTTTTAATCTTTGTTTTTGTACTCTTTTATTTTTCTTTTGGACGCAACCATTGATTTTATGGGTTTTCTACTCTTGAAAAGGAATGAACAAATGGGAATCCATAGTATTTTATTCCATAGAAATAATTTTCTTTGGATTATTTATTTGTCTTATTGGTTATTTATTGGTATTTCTTTGCTTCACCTATTTGAATCAATTCAGTAAAGAGAATCAAGATGTGTTCTCTTCGATTGTGTACTTGCAAGTGCTTGTCATTCCCATTTTGGTCTCATTTAAATTTTTTTTAGTGGGGTTTTTAATGCACCACAAGGCTTGAGCCTTCTCTTGAATGTTTTTGGTACTGGTTCCCTTCGTTTCCATAGGTTGCTGGTTTGCGGAGTTTGAAACCATACCTTCACCCATATCGACTTCTAGTGTTTTCTAATTGCTTTAGATGACCCGATTTGCATAACCTCAAGGGTTTTGACCATCGACTCTTTATATACATATACGATTCTTGGTTTCCTTGTGTTAAGTTGTTACTACTCTCTCCTTCCATTTATCACGATAGAACAAGAAGGAAAAACATTATCTCAACTACACAGTAATCATTCGTATAAATAACTCATATAATAAATGATTAAGATAGTAAACCTTCGTATGATAATTTTAAATAGTAAGCATCTGTTATAAAATATTGTAAATAAAAAACTTCAACATGGAAGTACAAAACTCAATGTATAAAGACTCATTATGATACTTATTTGTAAAGTGATAATTTGAAAATTTTCACTAAGCAAACAACCTCACAACCTTGAGATAAGGAAATGAGTTCCTTTATCTCCTCAGTGCATATTTTCACCAGAACAAAAGATTACTTCACATGTCACTGAACCCCAATTTCTACCTGGAATATTGACTTGAGACTTCCACTGACTCATTGTCCAACTCTAGGAATCTCAGGAAAAAAATATGCCTTTTCTTCCACATCTGTGTGGTTCTCTCAGTCTCCTTCCATTCTCCTTCTCTCTCCGGGCCTCCTAGAAGTTTTATATGAGTTCATTTAATGTTGGGAGGAGAATTAATCGAAAATCAACTCTACGTTGAAATAAGTTAATTAAATTTACCTTTAGTGAATTTTCCAGTTTTTCAAACCATAATTATTTAAATATTTTACCAAAATGTTTACAATTCATTTTAACTTAAATCAAAACTTCTCTTAGGCATATGCCTAACCTTTTCATACTTATTTTTAACAACTAAAGTAACTACACAAATTATTAAAAATAGGGAGGCATTGGTTTGTTGGAGTAGTTCGAGAAGAAATCTATTCTAAGAAGAACAGTTTCACATTCAAGTATAAATAATAGGGAAATAGAGAGGAAAAAGACAAGAGCGCATAGAGTGAGTTTGACAGTGTGAATATTGCAAGTGCAAAGGGGAAACTAATGATATATTTGGCCCATGCGATATCAATATAGTCATTATTCTATGATTCCATGTTTTCTTTTTTTATTGACTCTCCAATAATATATATGCAATAGATGAGTGTGTAAATTGCAGAAACATATGTGCAACTGGAACAAACACCGATGGTGAAATCGATCTCAGATTGGGAAACGTCCGATTGTGCGTGGTAGATGAATGGCATGGCTTCAACATGAAAGCAAAAGCTGAAGTCGACCAGTGTAGAGTGGCAATAAAATTCTATAGACTGGAATGCCAGTAAGAGTGTAGAGGCAATGGAACGTTGAACGCAAACTTTAGAGACTGATTGGAATCAATACCGTAAAGACCAATTGGGAAATGGAAATAAATTACGACAGCCCCGAATCTATGTTACACTCTAACCGGTGTTGACATTGCAAAGCATTTCTGTAGAAACCACATTATGAAATACGTGGTTTATAACAGTGGTTAAAAATGCATGATTGCGTTAGCAGTAATGCAAAGGCATGCCAAGATAGCATTTAATCTCTTGTGCCAACGTTTCCTGTATGGTAATAATTCTATTAAATATTTTAGTGACATTGACATCAGAATGCCATCTATGTTGATTAAGTATGAGGTAAAAAATGAAAAATTAGAAATTAGAGATATAGACCTCGACCTATATAGATTGTAGTCTCTACATTTGTATTGTTTTGAGAGTTAAAGTTGCACGTTAAAAAAGAAAATAACAGATGTATAAAATTTTATGAAATAGGTGTAGAGGGTATAAACTCTATCCCTGTGAAGAGTTCGATGTTTTATTTTCTGTATAATAAAATTTGTGGCTCCATTGGATATTTAACATGCACATTTGTTCACTACATCAGAAACACTAGTTTTTAATTTGTCATAAACCATTATTGTTATTTACTTTGATAGTTACATTCCATCATTAACATGTTGCATGCACCCAATTAATTATTCCATTATATAGATTTGAATTATTAAACATCAGAATATATAACTATGTAGAAATAAAAACACCACCACCATCATCATCATCTAAGAAGTGGAAATTAAGAAATCAAAGGAAGAGAAGCATGAACACATAGAGACACCAAGATTGGTCCGAGACCAGGAAAAAATCCACTATGGGGAAAACCCTTGGAGATTGTTATTCTTATATCTTCATTGAATGGTTTAGAAACAAGATTATAATGATCCATGATACAAACATTTACAATGCAGAAAAAAAAATAGCATACAAGCACTAAAACCATACCCATGCTTTTTCATGAAGGAAACTGAATCTGATAACTGAAATGCACTGACACTGGCTATAGAAAAATGATGAGCACGACTGATACTGAATGATGATTGAAGATACATCTAAAATGGAAACAAACATATATGATATACAAATATACAGATCTGTAATACCAAAACAAGGATCTGAAAGATCACCAATTTATCTCATCTCTGAAGCCCTAGATCTGAATCCACGAGACATCAATGATTTCTTTGAGGCAACCATGAATGAATGATTGATGTTTGGAAGAAATATGTAATTAACTAAATATGAACCAGATTATATTTTCCTAGAAATTATCTAAGCCTCGGCCTTAACATGCTCATCTCGTAGATTTAGGGCTCTGAGTTGCTACCACAACACTCTATGCCTGCAACTCTACTTTAGATCAACCCAATTTGATTTCTATGACAGGGTCGCGCCCTTAACAAGTTGTGATTGCAGCTTTGGCTCCATGGTCATGGTCACAACACACCTTTCCCATAACACTTCTCAGCAGGGCCACTACCTTAGCCTTTCCTGCCCATGGCTTTGCTTTAGATCACCCAAATCTGATGCGTGATCACTTCTGTGATCCCGATCTTTTGCGCGATTTCCTGCCGACGTATTTGTGGGAGTCAAAAATAGAAAATATGACCAAAAAAAAATATCATAGAGGAGATCTCATGAGTGAGTGTGTGCAAATGAACTTGAGGTCTCTGGGTGAAAATGCGAAGATGGGTAACACTTTTGTCACAATTTGGGGCGGAAATTTTTTTTCCTCCATAGTTCGGTCGAACTCTTGTCATAGTTTGGCCAAACAATTCAAGAGTTCGACCGAACTATTGAATTTAGTTTGGCCAAAATTAGTTTTTTGTTTACATTGATGGCATACTAACGGCAATGGCAAGCAGATTTTTCGCTTCAGTTTGGAAAACCGACAAACAAAGTTCAGTCGAACTATTATTTTATAAATATATCGACTGCAACCTATTTCGGGTTTCTGTTCACATTTATCGCGTGATCATTTCTGTCTAGCATTCTTGCGTGCTCATTTCTAACATTTATTGCGCACTCATTTCTGTCGAGCATTCTCACGCGCTCATTTCTGTCCAGCATTCTCGTGCGCTCAGTTTTGTCATGCGCGAATTAAGCTCAAGGAGGTAAGATATACCAAATTTTAAATTTTGTAATTTTTTTTGTTGTTGGTTTTTTTAATTTGGTTTTAATCTAATTTTTTTATTGCAGAGGTCTTCGACGACGTCTTCAGGGATTGTTGTCTTCAGCGTCTTTAGGGATCATTGTCTTCAACGTCCTCTGCTGCGACTTTCCAGGTACATTTAACATTGTCATTGTTATCATGTAGGGAATTTATGCAGAAGATAAATCAATTATGAATGAGAGAGGCCCTGTCTCTACCTTTTTTGGCCCTGTCTCTGCTTTTTTTGGCTCTGTCTCTACTTTTTTTGGCTCTCTGCTTTTTTTGGTTCTCTACCTTATGTACAATGATTCATTCCATATTATTCATAGATCAAATGTCATCTAAATACAAACTTTATCATAATGTACAATGACTCATTCCATATTCATTTTTAGATTCAGGCGGAGCTGATTTATAATAATGTACAATGACTCATTCCATATTCATTTTTAGATTGAGGAGGATCTTTTAAGAATGTTATGATAATGCCAATAAAGAATGAGCTAGAGTCATCTTCAACATATATTAATTAGATATGAAACATTATAATACTACCGTGTACATTTGAGAATATTTTGGAACATGTTTATATAAATTATATATACATATGTGCTTTTTTTGGCTCTATCTCTGCTTTTTTTGGCTCTGTCTCTGCTTTTTTTTTGCTCTATCTCTGCTTTTTTTTTGCTCTGTCTCTAATTTTTTTGGGTCTTTCTCTATTAATTAGATAAGAAAAATTATCATACTACTTTGTATATTTGAGAATATTTTGGAACATGTTTATATTAATTATATATACATATGTACTTTTTTTGGCTCTATTTCTGCTTTTTTTGGCTTTGTCTCTATTAATTATATATGAAAATTTATAATACTACTGAGTACATTTCAGAATATTTTGGAACATGTTTATATAAATTATATATACATATGTACTTTTTTTGGCTATGCCTCTGCTTTTTTTGGCTCTATCTCTATTAATTAGATATGAAAATTTATAATACTACTGTGTACATTTGAGAATATTTTGGAACATATTTATATAAATTATATATACATTTGTAATTTTTTTGGCTCTGCCTCTGCTTTTTTTGGCTCTATCTTTGCCTTTTCTGGCTAGCCTACCCTCCTAGAAGGCCCCTCATGGAACTCATGCCACACATTTTCACTATGTTTGGCCACCATTTGACCTCAGCACTCTGTTTTTGACTTTCCTAACCCCTCCATTTGCCATCTAGGATAACCAACCAACCTACTCATTCTTGTGTTTCTCGGATACATCAAGCATTGATGGTCGCAAAACTATATCTGTAGGCTCTTTAGATAAATCAAGTACATTGGATTTTGGATCTTCAATACATCAAATGGTCAAAAACTATGTTTTTTATACTTGAAGACCACAAAGCCAAGCTTTTAGTCAAAGACAAGCCCAAATATCCTCCCATTAAGTCATTTAGGGTTTCATAGGTTGTAGGATTGTTTTGGTGTTCTAAATCATTGTTTTACATGTGCTAAGAAGTCGAATCAAATATGAAAGAAATTCAGCACATGATATCCAAAAATAGGTGAAAAAGCCTTCAATGAAGGCCTCCTTTGTCAAGCACAAATTCTGCAAAGAACAACTACCCATTTTGACATTTTTGCAGGAGTGTCAAGGTGGCTATTAGTAGAAAATAAGGTAAGGTAAGAGGCCAGCTCCTCACTAAAGGAAATCCACAGCAAATTAAAGGAAGCAGACTTAAGTTCAAAGAGAATCGAGATTTTTAGGATTAAATGGCTAAATAGTGTTGCCAAGAAAGAAGCCAATGCAAAAGACCACAAGGACACATGCACATCAACACAACCAAGGAAAAATTGAATATTTTTAGAAGTTATAAATGAAGAAGGGAAAAATGTGAGGTGAACTGAATACAAATGAATGAACCTGAAAGGGCTATAGAGAACTTAGAAGACAACACTAATTATTCTTCTCTAACAACCCTAAAACCTAATGTTTTGGGAAGATAGGCAAAGTAAGTGAAATGAAGATGATGGGCCTCCATCATGATAGAAGAAGGTTTTAAAAACCTATTGAGGGTGATTTTTAGGGTTTGCTAAAGTAACAATGCTTCACTACATCAAAGGGAAAGAGTGCAAAGAGTATCAGTGTGAAGGAGATCAAGCCTCCATTTTTAGTCATAGCCCTCAAAATGGTCAAAGGAAGGAAAGCATAAGGTTAAGTTTCAAGATAAGAAATCAAGCTAATTATGAGTTTACTGTTGAGTAACTGAAGTCGTAAAAATCCAAAGAATGACAAAGGAGACCAAAAACAATTGTGTCATGGCACCTGAAACAAATTGGAAGTGGCCAAGAAGAGACATAGCAGGCATGATCTATATTCTTTGTGAAAATGGATAAATCATTGTCAAAATTAGTACGAAGGTAAGAAAAACATGTTTTTAGGTTCACTAACACTCAGAGATGCCAAAAAGGATAAAAAACGTTTCTTAGTTTCTCATGTGCAAAAAAAGGACGTTTGAGATTCCAAGACCCTCAAGGTTAAAAAGGACCTCTTCATCTCTCCAACAAGCCATCACCAAAGGAATAAGAATTACCTTGAAAAGTTTTCAAAATCACCTGTAAAAACGTTAAAAAGTATATTAGTCAGATGATAAAGTGACAAAAACTTAGCAAAGTGGGTTTTTGATTTCAATTTATTTTTCAAAAGGTATAAAGGCATCTCAGTTATCATTTTTTTGGTTCACTCATCATTTTCAAGGAGAGAAAACCTTTCAGGAGAAATTTTCTGATTTTTTGTTGAAATCTGGGCAAGTTCACTGGCTCTACGCCCAGAGCCTGGTGTTGTGCTCACAAACCCTAGTGCGCTACGAATATACCAGGCGGTGCTGCGTGAATAAACCGACATTGCGCTCAGGAGAAATCGACACACCCAGGCTCGACGTTTCACCCATAGGCCGACCCGACAACCTGTTTAAAGCCCAACGTTGCACACACAGAGCACCCGATAAGCTTGACGATGTGTCCAAGGGCCAGCAGGCTTGCACGAGGAGGCATTACTGCACATAGAGTGCTCGACTTGCCCGGCGCTATGCTCAGAGGCAGACGACAAGCCCGACACTGCACTAATGCAGAAATTCACCCAAATTTCACAAAAAATTACCATCATCTCAAGGGAATCCCTCCAGACTATTTTCAAAACACTCCAAGCAAGCTAAAGTGGTAGGTTGCCTTTTCATCCTTGCCATCCAAGTAATTTTTGTGTTTTAATAATTAAAATAGATTATTAAAACCTAGGCTTTGCAAACCCTAGGTCTTCATGACAAGTAAACCTCTGTTTTTGACCTCCAAGCTAGTAAATGCCATTTGAAAGGGGCTGAAATTAGGGAAAGCACATATACGTTCAAGTAAAGGCCCTCATCAAGCTAAAAAAAAAACATTCATACCTCACCTCCATATCACCCATTTGCAAGAGCTGCCCACCATCATTTTAATTTTACTCCTCTTGCCCAATTTTTTCCACAAACAATCATAAACACCATGTCAGGAGCAGAAAACAGTAGCAACAATGAAAGAGGCCAAGGGCCTATGGGGCCAAACCACAAAGGAGGTAAAGTGAACAGATTTGAACCCTAGAGCACAGTGGATATCACCTCATCCGCCATGATCCTATCATGTTTCTAGAATGTGGGATGTTTTCAATTTTGGTGAGAAGGTAAAACAAGTACAACACCACCCAAAGATTATAAGGTTGTTTATCCTCAACCTCCACAACAAACATGTGAATCTTGTAGCGGTGGATTTTGAACTATCAGCAGATGCCATCTCTAATGTTATAGGCATACTTGTTGTTAGTGAGAAATGGTTCAAGAAGGCAAGGTTGGATATGAACTATTATGAGCCATTTGTCAAAACTAGGTATAGAGTAGGCTGCAGGGCTATCTTTCCTTTCTCACACCTAAAACAAAGGTTTGCACCATTGATGAGGGTTATCATGAAGTACTTCACCTGTGAAGGAAGATACTCCAAACTTTATTCCTACCATGTTAGACTCCTCATGCATTTCACAAGGGTTAAAATGTTTCACTTGCCTTACTACTTATATAGGAGCATTAACAAAATGTCTTCTATTGCCCAGAGGAGAAGTTATGCCCAAAAAATGCAGCGTTTGTTCCACCATTCCTTGATCAGGATGGTGGTTCTACATCAGCTGGAACAGAAGGGCATACCTTGGGAAGTATTCATAGCCCGTGAAGTCTTCACAAGACCACAAATTCCTCATCAACCAAACTTTCCCTCATCATCTACACAAGCGTCCTGACCTCAAGAAAACCTCCATTCCTCCCCTTCTCTTGATGTATCAAATGAAGAAGGAAGTGGCAATGATGAATCAAGTGAAAATGAGGGTGATAATGATAATGAGTCAAATCAAAATGAAGACGGTGAGAGTGAAAATAAATCAGTTAAAAATGAGGCAGTGGCAGATGATGAATAAGAAGCAGATGATGAGGAAGAGGAAAATGATGAAGAATAAAATGATGATGAGTCAAAGGCAGAAATTGATGAAGATGAAGAAGAAGGAAATGATGAATATGAAAACAATGAGCATGATAGTGAGCAAAACAGTAAGAAAAAGAGTGAAAACATGGAGATAGATGGTGACGATGAGTTAATTCAACAAGAGGATAGGGGAGAAAGTTTGAGCGGTGATGGTGATTTGAGCCAGCAAGAAGTAGAGGACATGGAATCAGAGAAAGAGGATCACAGTGAAGAAAATGGAAGATATGACAGTGAAAATGAATTCAACAGTGATGAAGAGGGCAGCGAGGATAAAGATCAAAACAGTGAGTAAAATGCAGAGGCTAAGGGCAACAGTGACACCCAAGAAGCAAGCCTCAGTGATGGACAAGACAGCAAAGAGGAAAACATTCATGACAGTCATGATAGTCATGAAGAAAATTATGAAAATAATGAAGGAGATGAAGGGGGTGATAAGAAAATTGAAGACCACAACAGTGAAGAGGCAAGCAGGTCAAATGAAGAACAAAATGACAGTGCACAAAACAATGAAGAGGATGAGAGTGGTGATGATGTAGAAGACAATGATGAGGCATAAAATATGATGACTGATGATACCAATAATGAAGATGAATAATTTGATGACAAAAACAAGGATCACTGCCATGATAAAGACACCAACAAGACCACAATCACACCTCTTTCACTCACATATCAAAGCGGGTGAAGGATTTTGTTTGCTGCCTCCAAAAGGCAAGGGACCATACCATCTACCTCAGCTCAGGCACTGGACAAAGGAAAAAAAAAGGTAAAAGAAGAAGAAGACGATCATGAGGTGGAAAGGGAGTTTGAGATCATTCATGTAGACAGTGATGAGGAGGATGAAGCAAGGATCTAAAATTTTCTCATCCAAAACAAAAATGCACTCATTGAAGACCTCCAAGCCAATCTAAATAGGGCCAAAAGTGTAAATTATGCCCTTGACATGGAAAACAAGCAGCTAGGAGCACAACCTGCAATCTATGAAGCTAGAGCCATCAAGGCCCAAAAAGAAGCCCAAAGGGCACAGGTGAAACTAGAAGATTTCATGGGAAATTATGAAGAGAGTGAGGATGAGGAAGTTCAATCTAGGAGGAGGCCTAGAACCATGGGGTTGAAGAAGGAATTGGAAAAGCAAAGAGAACAAGAAGCAGTCCTAGCAGAACAACTTCCCCCTGATGATATTTTTTCCATGTAGATAGCACATGATCATGAACCTTGGCTGGAAAGAGCCAAAATAAACTTGGAGGCTAAATTCAAGAAGGCTAACAAGAATCTTTACCTCCAAAGAAGGATGACTAAGCATTATGCCCGGAGAAACCAAGTTGCAAGGGCCAAACTAAAGAAGGCCCAAGCCAAGATCCAGGTACTAAAAGAATAAAAAGAAAAATCTAGACTTGGAATTTTGGCACAAGCTTCTCTACAGGTCTCTCAAACCCCTTGAAGAAGACATCCACCAATTTTGAAGAGATTTGGACAATTTTTTGTTTTTTGTGAATTTGGAGGCATATAAGCGTAGCACCACTGGTGCTACGCTTTTCCCTTAGGTAATCCTCAAAGGGAGAAATTTACATTTTTGGATTTATCATGCTTATTTCACTATTCTCACCAAATTTCAGAGTATTTGGAGCATTTTTTGCCCCTCAAAAGGTCAAAAAACACCTCATTTTTCACCATTCTGGCTCATTTTCAAGCCTGGCACTGCACCGAGAGCAGTTTTGGAAATTTGACTTTTTGAACCGGTTATAGGTGCTGAATCATAAAAAAAAGGTTAGATCTAGAAAAAATACTCAGTAGAATTTCCAACGGGCCATCACGGAGCAAAATCTGACATCGGGAAGGTCCCCAAAACTTGGCTGCAACAAGACCTATTTTCTGCCTAGGATGGTGCTGCACTTATAGACAACACTGTGTTTTTGGCCAAAAGTCAATGAAATTTTTTTAAGGAAAACCACTCTAGAATTAGGTGCTAGAAGTTATTTTGGCATTTATTTCATGGGATATCTTGGGCCTTGTATGGTCTCTTGGGCATTTATGACATTTATGAGTGATTTTGACATTTTCCAACCCTATCTGGGGTTTTTCCCCTCCTTTGCCAGATAAATAGAGCATGAGGGTTTCATTGTAAATGTTGGAATTTGATGATTTTTGAGAGCAATACATGGTTTTCTTGAGTTTGAATAAGAAATTTGTCCTGTGGAGTTTGTGAATGGATGCTTAGATTGATGATGAAGGAGGATAGCTTGCATGATCCCTGAGCATGATTAATGGTGATGTGTCTCTATTTAGTTCTTGTTTCCTTATGTATCATTTTGTTAAATCCTTCTATGTTGTAGTAGAATAGAAGAGTATAGGCTAAGAAATGTTGTTTGAGGCACCTTAGTCCTTCATGTTTTCTATTGTTTTTATGTTTTCCTTTGCTGGGTTAGTTTAAGGAATTCTTAGTTGCTTCTTAGACCTACCTATGCTTGTTTATTCCATGAATGGTTCAATATAGTAGTTTTCAAATATGTTTTATGGTTAGCCTTGCTTATTTGATGCTAATTAAACTCTATTTTGGAATCTCTCTTTAAAGCACTACTTGTTAGGTTTTAGCCAAATAGGCCATGCTCTGATCATGCCCTTTGTCCATGCTGGATAAGTTGCCTTAAAGTTCTTTGTAGCTTGATCATAGATGCTTAGGAGTTCTCTCTTCTTTGATTAAAGTTATATGTTATCTTGTATGTTTTCTAATCTTGAATGTGAAATCACTAGAAGCTAGATAAGTTTCTTGCTTTCTATAGTTCACTAAATTTTTCATTTTGAATGCTTGTTTGCTTAAGTATAATAAAAAAAGATATTGTTTTTCCCTGTCTTATGATTATGTCCTTATGTTGATCAGTATTTGAGACCATATTTTTTTAAAAGTACTTGTTTAAAGATTATTCAGTTCCCTTACACACCTACTATGCTCACAAACTTTATGTTCATTTCATTTTTCACATGCCTAAAAGATCCATTTGACCATGCTAGATTTGCACTGTTATGCATCTTGTTTCATTGTTGAGATATCCATGACTTCCATAGACTCCATAAACCAATGATTTGAATACCTCTCACTCCACCTATTCTACTTGATCATCTTACCCAACCAAAACAAACAACAAACCCTACACTTAACAACTAGCCTAAAATCAAAACCATAGAAGCAAACAAGTTCACATCCTTTGCATACAATAGAGAGAGCGCTCTCTGAGTCCAGGAAGGCTAGGTCCTAGGACTCCAAAGACTGGTTTGATGTTACCCTGTGCATTTGGTCTACCAATCTACTAAATCACGGGACCTTAACACCATGATCCACAGTCCGGTTCAGGGACCACTAGGCCAAGTGTTTTTAATTTGGGAGACCCACCCCACTCAAATTCAAATCCAATATGAGCATCGAGTGCAACTGAAGTATGAGAAATGCATCTCACAAAAGCTATAATTAAATGACAAGGCTAGGCTAAAAACACTGTCACACCTAGAAAAAACCCATTCAAATATATTAAGAAACCAAATGCAATACCATCCATGCTAGATCTATCAAGTAAATCACATATTCAAATCAATACCTGCATAGAATCTCATTGTCATTGCTTGATCCTGCTCTTCCTTTCTTGCTCCAATGCCCAAGTGCTCCAAGAAAATTGTAAGTGTCCAAAAGTGAGAGAGAGAGAGAGAGAGCAAGAGGGAGAGCTCCAAAAAATTCACTGAAGAAAGGTACCAACTGATACTAAGAAGCCTTTTTATAGAAGAGGCATCCATTTTCTTCATTTTTCTCCTCACATGCAACTACTGACCTTTCATCTCACTTTTCTCCTAATTCCCATTATTTCATAAATAAATTTGCCAAAAATAATGTTTTCCTCTTTAATTCATTAGCCATAGCCTTTGCCAATTTCCTTAGCTATAATGAACCAAATGAACACCCCCCTAGGATGTTTTTTCCAAACATTTAGCTCGGAATAAGTGTCCCATCAACTTTGGTTCTTATTTTTAACTTTTATTACATGGAATTTTCACTAGCATTGTTACAAAAACTATATTAAAACAACGATGGTTTACACTTCATTACACTTCCACAATAAAGCAAAATAAATAGTTAGGGTTTCCATCTCATTATTCTGCCATAATAAAGTAAAATACTAAGAGATATATCTGAAAATGAATTTTCCAGAGATGGAATCAGAAGAGACTTTCTCTAGTCCTCCCAACCAATGAGACTAGAAATGACATCAAAACCTCCCCCCATGCTCTTTAGTTTTGAAATAAGTTGAAACAATTTTCTCTTTTAAAGCCTCAAGACCAACTGTCTAGCTTGGAATTCATTCATTGCAAGAATTTCAATTAGTTTTAACTATCTCAAGAAGATTCCTCTATAATTATCTACTTAAAAATAGCATTGTGTCAAATATTTTCCTCTTTTCCTCCTCCTAGGCTCTCTGCCTCTCCTATTGAAATATTTTCTTTTTATCTCTATGGAGAAAGGAATAACATATTTTCTTTAACTATTTGGAAACTAAGAATTCCTTTTTAGAAATCTTTTTCTTCTTCCTTCTCTAACCAAGTCCAATATTTTCATAACGCAAAATTTACTAATCATCTATTCAAATTTCACATCTTCTGTCTACCTTTATCAACATAGTTACTAAGTTTAATCACTGTCAAATAAGAATAAAATTATTTACGAGATAGGGGGTGTTACCATTAAAAACTTTATTTAATACCTTTCTATAAACTATAGAACATGGATTATACCGTTCCATCCTCTCATTATATTATAAAACCCTATGGTAATGCTAAGCAGGAGGTATAATTTGTTATTGTTCTTAAGTGCTTATATTATCCGGCATACCTTTCATAGTTTCTTACTCTCGACACCGATTTATGTCAAGGTTCTAAAAAATTTAGTGTTTTCTAGTGTTTGAACATATATTAACATATGTTAACCTGCCTACCCTAACCTCGATTACACAACATTGATATACCACTTCTTTCGTTGTTCATGGACACCAACTGTTCGGGTGGGTATCCTGAGAGGAACGGTTCTCGATGGTTTTTTTTGTACCACCTGGTGAACACATCGCCGTTGATCAGAATGGTGGCAGACCTTATGATCCTCGTTTCTTCAGTGGCGATAAGAAAAACTACCCAGTTTTCCTCTGTGTGTTGCGACTCATTTGGCATGGAGGAGGGTTGAAACACCGAGAGTGCCCTAGTAAGAGGGTTTTTTTCATTCTTTTCTTAGAACTAAGTTGTGCCTATCAATCAGCCTAACTCCGTATTCTGGTTTCACAATTGGAAAATTAAAATATGCTCACTGCAGTTGTGGAGTGATATTTAACAAGGAGTAGAGAAGAAATCATTGCCTTGGGTAAGTCATGTCCTCTTATCACCTTCTTCGTGCACTTATCCGGCTCTAGTATAGAATTATTTTCTTATTGATTTTTCATTTATGTGATGTAGGTTTCTTGTAGGGCTTTGCTTCCGACAACCTTCCACAGGTTATAATTTGGTTTAATGGTTCTAGTTTCCTCATCTCTGTTGGAATTTAATTCCAACTGCAACATAAACAGCTGGACAGAAATCAGATCCGCTGTAGATATTTCAAAAATATCGGATGCCTGAAAGTCATGGTTTATTTATTGCACTCCACTGTGCATTAAATTTGCAGAGTTATTGCTCCTGCTACAGCCGACTTGTTTTGTTCCAAAAGGGCATCACCGCTTCTCCTGCATTCAATACGCAGATATGCATTAGAAGATATTTGCATTATTTTAATATTATAAGTCAAAAATGTTTTTGCTTATAAATATGATGAACATCAGTTCTTTTGAAGGTTAGAAGAAGTTAGAAGAATTTCTTTTGAGAGTTTGAAGGCAGAGAAATAGACAGAGCAGAAGAAACAGCTAGAAAACAGAGTCGCTGTGTTTTGGGAGCAGCATGCATTCTACAGGCTGTTTCAGCAACTGCGTCCGTGTTTCAGCAACTGTCTGACTGTTGCTGAAACACGTGTTTCAGCAACTGTTTGTTTTTTATTTTTTTACAGAATTTGTAAAAACAGAGTATGGAGTTTTTAGTTATTCCAGAACTGTAGTTCTGAAGAAGTTTGTAATTTTTATTGTCATTTTTATGGTTAATAAAAACAGAGCTTTTCTCCATATCCTCTTTGTCCAAATTTCTCATTTCTTTGTGTTTGAAGTTGAGGAACTTTGCTTCCTCTGTTTTGTTCGAAATTATCAGAAATTTCCATCATGGTATCGGAGCTGGTCTAGGCACTCAGTGAGTCAAAAACAGAGTTTGTTTTTCCACTGTAGGAGCTGTAAGAAGTTTAACTGAGCAGATTTTCTCCAGCAGAGAAAGTTTCTTGCTTGTTTTAAATTATACAGTCAGTATCTTTTCTTGATTTTTACAGTTAAGATGGCAGATGCTGGAACTGGTTTGACAAATTCCCAACTGCCACAGTTTAATGGGAAAAATCACAGTTATTGGTCCATAACAATGAAAGCATTGTTTGCTTCTCAGGGAATATGGGAGCTGGTTGAAACTGGTTATGCTGAACCTGCAGATGCAGCAGCATTGGCTACTTTGACAGTAGCACAAAGAGATCAGTTGAAGGATGACAGGAAGAAGGATGCCAAAGCCCTCTTTTTTCTCTTCCAATCAGTACATGAAAGTGTTTTTCCACGTATTGCAGCAGCAACAAAATCCAAGGAGGCATGGGATATTCTCAAAACTGCTTATCAAGGCATGGAGAAGGTGAAGACTGCAAAGTTGCAGATGTTGAGGAGAGACTTTGAAACACTCAACATGAAGGAATCTGATACAATAGATTCTTTCTTCACTAAGGTTATTGGGTTGATAACCCAGATTAGATCTCATGGTGAAATTCTTGAAGAAAGAAGGATTGTAGAGAAGATCTTGAGAAGTTTACCCTCAAGGTTTGAATCTGTTGTGGTAGCAATAGAAGAAACAAAGGATCTCTCACATTTCACAGTAGATGAACTGAGTGCTTCTCTTATGTCTCATGAACACAGACTGAGTAGAGGAACAGATTCCTCTTTTGAGCAAGCATTCAAGACTCAGATGTCTTTTGGCCAAGGAAAAGGTCAAGGCAAGGCAAATAACAGAGGTCGTGGAAGAAGCCAAAACAAAGGCAGAAATAATCCTGCAAGCACAAGCGGAAGGAGCTGCAATCAGAACCAAGATGAAGGTTCATGCAAAAAGCAAGCTCATGGACAAAGGTATGACAAATCCCAAGTCCAATGTCATTATTGTAAGAAATATGGGCACTATGCCAATGAATGTAGGAAAAAGAAAAATGACATGAATAGTAGGCAGAATGCTAATTTTGCAAATGAAGAAGATAAGAATCCAAATATTGTGCTGTTAGCATGTAACATTGCACAAGACAAACAAGATGATTTTTGGTTCTTAGACTCAAGTTGTAGTAATCACATGACTGGAAATATTGCAATGTTTGCCAATCTGGATGAAAATGTGAAATCTGAGGTAACAACAGGAACTGATAGTAAGATATCTGTCAAGGGTAAGGGCAGAGTCAGTATCCGAGCAAGAAATGGAGAACAGATGATTGTGCCAGAGGTATACTATGTACCGGGTCTGAAATGTAATCTTTTGAGCATTGGACAACTCATTGACAAAGGTTACAATGTGTTCTTCAAAGATGATATGTGTACAATCAGAGACATACCTCCAAGTAAGAAGATCATTGAACAGGTGCAGATGACCAGCAATAGAATGTTTCCTCTCAAACTCAGGGCAGATTTGAAGGAAGGTAGAACTATTGCAGCTGTAACTCAAGAAGTCTTTCAGGAACAGGTGAAAGATGAGAATTGGTTGTGGCATTTGAGATTTGGACATCTCAATTTCGGAGGCTTGAATCTGTTGCACAGAAAGGGAATGGTAAAGGGATTGCCATTGATCGAGAAACCGGACAGCCTTTGTGAAGGCTGCATCTTGGGCAAGCAACACAAAGAAAGCTTTCCAGCAGGAAAGAGTATAAGGGCAAAAGCACCCTTGGAAATTTTTCACTCTGATGTGTGTGGACCGATGCAAATACCATCATTTTCCGGAAATAAATATGTTTTAACTTTCATTGATGATTACACCAGAAAGACATGGGTGTATATGCTGAAACAGAAGAGTGAAGTGTTTGAGAAATTTCGCCACTTCAAAACTCTTGTTGAGAAACAGTGTGGGCATTACATCAAAGTGCTCAGAACAGATAGAGGTGGAGAGTACATCTCCAAAGACTTTCTGCGTTTTTGCAGAGAGAATGGCATACAAAAGCAGTTCACCGCGAGGTATACACCTCAGTAAAACGGTGTTGCAGAAAGGAAGAATAGGACCATTCTGGATATGGTCAGGAGTATGCTAAAGGCAAAACACTTGCCGCATGAGTATTGGGCTGAAGCTGTCACTTGCGCAGTTTACATCTTGAATAGATGCCCAACTAAAGCTGTCATGAACAAAATACCAGAAGAAGCATGGAGTGGTCAAAAGCAAACTGTCACTCACATGAGAGTATTCGGTTGTGTAGCATATGCACATGTACCGAATCAGCTAAGGAAGAAGCTTGACAGTAAGGGGGAGAAGTGTGTCTTTATTGGCTATTGTGATGAGTCAAAAGCATACAAACTCTATAATCCATTGACCAAGAAGTTGATAGTAAGCAGAGATGTGCAGTTCATTGAAGATGAAGCTTGGGATGGAAGCTTAGAGAAGACAGTGAATGTGAAGACAATTGTGTCTCATGAAGAAGAAGAGGAAGGGACAGCAGCAAACAACCCTTCTTTGGTGGTTCCTCCTCCACCACAGCAAGTACAACAAACCACACCACAAGCTGGAATTCGAACAGCCTTGAGAAATCAAGGAAGTGCTTCTCCAAGCACACCACAGGGATCAGAAATACCCTCAAGTTCGGATGGAACTCCAAGCACACCATGAAGACCAAGATTCAGAAATCTGAATGAGATTTATGAACAAGGAGAGGTAAGTAATAATACCGGTCTGAATTCATTATTCGCTTTATATTGTCATGTTGATGACCCAATTCATTTTGAAGATGTTGTAAATGAAGATAAATGGATTGAAGCAATGAATGAAGAAATTGGTGCAATTGAGAAGAGTAAAACATGGGAGTTAGTGGACCTCCCTGAAGGCAAAGATGCCATTGGAGTTAAGTGGGTCTATAAGACCAAAAGCAATGCCGAAGGCAAGATTGATAGGCATAAAGCAAGACTTGTTGTGAAAGGCTACAAGCAGCAACAAGGCAAAGACTATGATGAAACCTTTGCACCAGTAGCAAGGATGGAAACAGTCAGAACAATGTTGTCTATTGCGGCACAACACAAATGGAAGATTTATCAGATGGATGTTAAATCTGCATTCCTGAATGGAGTGTTAAAAGAAGAGGTTTATGTTGAACAACCTCCAGGCTGTGAAGTTGAAGGCCAAGAGCATAAAGTCTGCAAACTGAAGAAGGCTCTTTATGGGCTGAAGCAAGCTCCAAGAGCATGGTACAACAGAATAGATGCTTATCTGATTGAGAATGGGTTTGAGAAGTGTGATGGTGAACCCACACTCTACATAAAGGAGAATGACGGTAAGATTCTTATTGTTGTCTTATATGTAGATGATTTAATCTTTAGTGGCAATGATGCTTCTCTCATTGCTGATTTTAAAGCAGTCATGAAAAGTGAATTTGAAATGACTGATTTGGGCTTCTTAAGATATTTTCTTGGAATTGAAGTAGACCAAAGTGAAAATGGTGTTTTCATTTCCCAAGGTAAATATGTAGAAGCAATGTTGAAGAGATTTAACATGCAGAACAGCAAGGCAGCTGTGAATCCAACTGTAATGGGGTTGAAATTGACCAAAGAAGACAGCAGCAAGGATTTTGATCCAAAATTGTACAAGAGCATAGTTGGCAGCCTCATGTACTTGACTGCAACTAGGCCGGACATTATGCATGCAGTGAGTTTAATCTCCAGATTCATGGAAAGACCGAAAGAGACTCATTGGCAGGCAGCCAAGAGGATTCTAAGGTATGTGAATGGAACGAAGGGGTTTGGTATTTTATACTCCTTAGAACTAAGGGTACCAAAGAAGTTAGTATTTATGTAGGGTAAATTGTGTGTATGAAAATTGTACAAGACTTGGGATGCATGAAGCTACACTATTGATGGTGCCCTCAACACAGTAACACTTATTTCCATGGAAAAGGTTGCAGGATGTGCACAGGGTGGTGAAGAATCTTGAAATTCGAAGATGAGAAATTCAACACCCACTAGAAAAAATTCCAACTTGACTTCTTGAGATTTACAAAAATCCATTGACAACCGGGAGGGGAAATATTCCCAACTTCTTATTGCATAGGATGAAACTGAGCCAAGAAAAGACAAGAGAATTCCCCATGTTTTCACTTTGAATGAGACGAGCGAGACATTAACGTTCACAACACCGAGCAAGAGACACATAATATTGAAAGAATTCTTAGAATCGATGGAGTTTACAAAGGTGTGGAGAGCCCACCAGCTAGCAGAAGGGTTGTCTTGACTCTCAAGGGCACACCCTTGAACTGATACTTTTTGCCTTATCATATTAACACCTACCATGAATTCCACCTTTAGATTAGTGAACTCCCATGCCCGAGGGATCGAATCAACCATGAAATTCATTAACTCTCCCCACTCTGTATCCATCAATGAACTTGGTACAAAGGCAAAGGAGGGAATTAAGGGTTGTCTAACTTCATAAGACTCCACATGTGAGGGGTAAATGGGCACATGGCCAACACCCCCACAAACCACCACCTCAACCTTAATGATGAGATCCTGATGCCAAATGTTATGCGTGATGCGAATATGTGCATATATAGGAGGAGACAGGGGGGGCATTGAAAGGAGGGCTTTGGAAATCTTCAAAAAATAATTCTCATGGTGCATATATCCAACTAGAAAAACAAGAGAGAGGGACAATTATATTGAGTGGAATTATTCATGGAATATCTTACCAACCCGACATGTCATTGATCTCATACTAACCCGCTTCCTTCAAGAAGGAAGGCTTGATTCATTTGTGTATCCGCCTCTTTGTTTTGGCTTCTTAAAATGTGGTAATAAGCCTTTTGAGAGAATGATTTTAGGGTACTATTGATTTTTCTAAGGAGGAGGGATAAATTGTTGTTCTTCAAGAGAAAACCTTTTTGAAGGTGTTGAATAGTGATAAGGGAATCCCCCAAGATCACTAACTTAGAGACATCTCGATCATTAGCCAATTGGAGACTTGGAAGAAGCCCATACATTTATGTGAGATTGTTCATTCTTTGGACTAGCCCCCATAAGTACTTTATTTTTCATATTCCATCGGGATTTAGGAGAATCTCTCCCCCTCCCCCTCCCGCCACCCCAACTATTTAACTTTTATATTTTATTGAACTATTATGCTTCTATTATAACTCTTTATAAATGTATAAATTTATATAATTTAAATGTATGTGGTATAAAAAAAAAACTTAACATATTAGAATCATGAAGATAAAGATAAAAAAATAGAAACTAAAAATATTATTAAAAAAAAGTGGTGTTCTATGTAAATTAACAACATAACTTCCAACATGATCCTCATAAAACTAACTTAACCCATATTGGTCTACTATCAAGTTTGATATTTCAATAATTTTTTAGATGATTTTCATGAAATTATTAGAGTTTTTGTTTAGCTGGTTTAAATTTGACTTGAGATTTGTGAACCTCATGAAATTAATTTACCAAAAAAGAAATTAGACAAAATTCAAATGTAATTAATTTTATTCACCAATCTAATAACTTATTTCAAAACTATATAAAAAAATATATATTTAAAATATAATTTTTAATATATTTGAAATGCAGTGTGAATTCTATAATAATTTTAGATATTTATTTTTCAAAATTTTTATTCTATTTTATATTTATATATAAAAGTAAGTTAAAACTATATTTAAAAAATATATTTGAATGTGAAATTATTAATGTGATGTTTATTTTGAAACTATATTATCACATTATATGTAAAAATAAATTTATATTTATATATTAATGAGAAGAAATATATTTAAATGTGAAATTATATTAATGTAATTTTCATTTTAAATTAAAATTTGAGCTATTATATATGTGTTTGAATTATAGTTTAAACAATATGGAGTATTTTTAGATACATAATTTGTTATATATATTTTTACATAGAAATAATTTAAAACTATATACAAAAATGTTTGATTGAAATATTAATGCATTAACGACATTTGCTCCAAACCGTCGCAATATCGACGCATATTTTAGAAACGTCGAAAATGCAACGTTTCTAAAATATGTGTCGGTATTGCGACAATTTGGAGAAAAACGTCGCAAGACCGATGCATATTTGGGAAACGTCGCATTTTCGACATTTTCTCCAAATCGTCGCAATACTGACGTGTATTTTAGAAACATCGCATTTCCGACATTGTGTCCCAAAAATGTAGTAATACCGACACACAGTTTAGAACGTCGCATTTTCGATGACATTCATAAACATCACAAAAGTGACGATGACCCTAAACTTCGGTATAGCGATAGTTGTTGGCAGGATTTGAAAAATTGATAAAAAATGGGGAAATTTCTGACAATACAACAAAAGTGTCGGAACTAAAGTGTCAGAATTTTGACCAAATGTACTGGTGAAGTCAAATTCCAAACCACAAATCATCGTTATTGTTATAAATACTACATAGTATGGGTTATGCATCATGTTACATGTAAATATTTCCCATATATTTGGGGTTTGTAATACCAATTAAATATTTTTGATTCCCCTAGTAGCCATGTGTTGAAGATGAAAGATAAAGAATCATACCCTGCATTGTTTGTAAATACCCTTTAAAATGTTTAATGAAACGCTTGTTAGATCCCTGACAACAAAAATTTTAACAGATCTAGCATAATATAGTTCTCTAATTAACATAAGATTTCAACAAAAAACACAAACACATAAGGGATCTAGAAATGAACCACTTTATTTAATTAACTACTGCAAATAATATATGACAGAATAATCAACATAATAAACCCTCACCAATGGCATGCAAGGTTGCTCATCGAATAATAAATCACAACATTGAAGCATAATCGTAGACCCTGGATGGATCCACAAGACAATTTTCACCCATGGGGTTTTTGTCCCTGGGATCAAACTAGAACTAGCCTTGCCAAGTTCTCAACAAAGAGAAAAAAGATAGATAAACTTAGGATGGATCTCAATGCCTAGATCCTATTTCCTTTTATACGATTTATGGACTCTCTAGAAGCTTTATTTTATTATTTTTCCTCGAAAAAAAAAGGATAATATCGTGGGAAGATACCATGGGTAAATACCATGGGTAGATTCTGTCTATTTTGACCATATCTAGAAAAAGGAATGTTACAAATCCTCCTACCCAAAGATTTCTTTCCCTCAAGAAATCCACTATTATCCACAATATAACCATCTGGACATTTTGTACTAGGATCCCATACAACCAAGTGTTTTATTCTATGCCTCCATGCTAAATAATCCTGAATGGATCCTTCGATACCTATATCCCAAACAATCCTCTGTTCAATCCTTCCCTCGATAGATTCACCTGGATCCCAAATAATCCTCCAACCAATCCTCCCCCCAATGGATTCTCCTAGATCCCAATACCACCTAAGTCCTAGGACTTGTGGGTTATGATACCTTCTCAAGCCTCCATCAATGTTCGTTCTTAAGGTCCCAAGGTGCAATATGACCTTGGATAAGAGTATCCCATCAATAGAGTTCCAACTCGTAATCTCTCACCAATCCATCTCGTGGGAAGGATATAACGCACAAATCCATACAAATAGAATAAATATACCATGTTGATGTTGCGTGATGCTCAAATCATGTTGCTCCACCCAATCACCAAACGTGATTGATTTGTAGAAGTTTTCCTTGCTCTCCCCAATGTATAAAGACGGATCGATAGTGCTGCAAGCCTTATCTATATATTCCTATAGAGCGCTGCTCTCGAACTCCCAACTGTACTCCTCATGTTTCCTTGTGATGGATTTGATTCATTCCTCAGCACTAGATAGATTGGCCATTGATTCAACACTTACCCCTATGAGCTCCTAAATTTTCCTATTCTCCTGTAAGACAGTGTCTCGGACTATCCAGGCTCTCTGCTTCAACATCATAAGGTTTGTCTTGAAATTCATGATCATTAGGGGAATTTTGAGGTCTAAAATGGGCCTCCTAAGGAAATCATAAAATAATAGTGGAAATAATAAAATAATATTTTATTACATCATCAAATTTTAGAGTGAAAAATGAAAAAACTACTTAAGTTTCAACTTGTATTTTCAACTTATCTCCCTATGGGTTTACTCAAATTTCGAGTGGGAACACTCGTTGGATGTAGAATTTGATTCATCATCCAAGGAGTACCAATGTTTCATACTTTTGATGGACCTTGTCACACAAAAAAATGGAAAATACATGCAAATGCATGACTGCAATCATGTTTTCTCATGTAGCAGGGTCCATCGAAAGTATGCAACATGGGTACTCCTTTGATGAGGAATTAAATTTTGCTTATAATGAGTAATCTTGGTCAAAATTTGAGTAAAACCTCAAGGAGATAAGTTGAAAATACAAGTTGAAAAAATAGTTTTATTATTTTATTATTTTATTGTTTTTTAATCTTTTTACTTTTTTACCTCATAATGGTGAATCATCCCCTCATCCCCCATGGTTGACATCATCATCTTGAATCCTATTGGTTCTTATAAAGTTTATTTTGGTTTTACATTTTTCTAAGGAGGCCCATTTTAGACCTCAAAAATTCTCTAATGCTTTTCTCGAAATTCCTTTACTTGCAATTATGGTGCCCTGTTGAATGCCTTTGTATATGTCTGTACCGAATGCTCAACTATCATAGCTCCAACTTGAACCTTTGACCGACTCGCAAAAAATGGATCATCTTGCATACTATTTTTGTCATGTTTCTCCTTATGATCATGCTCATCATGTTGGTTTGCCATTAGTGGCTCCTCATTTAAGTCTCCTTGAATGTCTTCTTCCTAGCCTTCTCCATATATAAGGACAATTTATTGTCCATCCTCTTCAGCTGTCAAACATGGATGCACCGATAGACTCTTATTTACACTCGTTTTCTCATACTCTTCATGGATGTCCTCCTAGAGATCTATGGACTCAGTTCTACAAGAGTCTACCATACCGTCCGGAGGAATTACCTCCTTCCTTTCCCCATGTACTTTGTCAAGTTGAATGATTATCATCGGTTTGTGTTGAAAGTATCTCTAAAAAACATTGTGATGTTGCTCTCCATATGTACTTGACTTCTCGGATACTTCTTAGGTGCTCTCCTAAAAACCGATGAACCCAACTATAAATGAATCCCCATGATCTGAAGGAATCTCCAACTATTATGCCCTTGTTTCCTCCTTATCACTTGGACATGAATGGTTACATGCCCAAGATCCCTTCCAAATAAAACATAGTCCTCTCCTTCTTAGTTCATTCTTGCTACAGTTTTTACTTCCTTTGTTCTTGCTTCCTCCATCAATCCTTTTAAGTTCCTTCTTAGTCAACGCCATTCTAAGAAATTTTATATTTTTCATGACCAACTTCTCGATTATATCATAGGTTATTAGTGATACAATTAATTCCTTCCTATAAATGGTCAACAATTTGGATCTTAGTATCTTGTGGATGTCAACATATCCTTCTAAGAACAAGGAAATAATCTGTTTAATGCTTGTTTAACACTATCAGGATGAGTTGATGTAATGTTGGTGTAAAAATTCTGGAACGCCTGAAAGATCAAGTCCTCACCATGAGTTCTAATATTTTTTGTCACTTTTTAAGCATAGGAAGAATGATGTTGTTCAACCCTTGAAGAGTTTCTACTATCAGTTGCAATATCTCCCTCATGATATCATTGTTGTAAGGTGGTAGTGGTGATGTTAAAGCTATGATCCTGCTAAGATAAGAGGCAACTGTGAGTCTAAAATTTTCACAAGAATGCTCCAAGAACATGGGCTGTATCAAAGAAAGCATGGATGGATTCAAGGCCCAACTTTACCTTTTCCAATCTGATTTCCCTATCAGGCGCAAATCCATTTCTACTGTGTCCAACCGTAGGAGTACATCTTCAGACTTTGTATACTACAATTTGGTTCCAAGTTCAAAGAGACACTTTATTTTTACATCTTCCTTTTGAATATCCTTTGACTGTTGAAGAATAACATGGATCTTTTGAGAGAAAGGCTTGTTGTTCTGCTGTTTCTTTTGATATGTAAGTTGTTGCAATTTTTTATCCACCGAAGTATTGTAGCCCAGAGAATCCACTTATGTATTACTATGTTTATTCCTATGGCAAAATGATGACATTATGGCTTGGAATCAATGGATCTCAATACTTAGCCTTCATGACAAACAAACCCTCACAATGAGAAACCTAGGAATTTTTAGTTGACTACTTTGACCTACATATGTAGTAATGATCCCTGGTTATAGCTTTATTGATGAACTTTTACTCTAAAACTCATATTGTTGTAGATGACAAGCTCTCGGCTTTATAACTTGCTCTAACTCCATTGAAGTGATAAATATTAGTTTTTAATGGCCCAAGGTAGCATAAAATTGAGGCCCTTATCCTACAAAACTCGTCCTTTAATACATTATAAACAATATGTAATGGAGCAACATATGAATGCAAGCATATAGGAAAAGTTGGACTTAACTAACACTTCAACATTAATAAAAAACATATATTATAAATGTAAGGAGGTGTTGAGAACCATCTCGAATCTCTCTATTCGTTTCACAGCTGGATGAATAGGAGAACTCTCTGCCTTAGCAAGTTTCTATTTGTGCTCTGATTTCTCAATTTTTTTTTCCATTGGCTTCCCCGTTTAGTTTTCTTTACTTCATAATTTTTGTTGTTTTGGGTAGTATGAGCAATGCTCTCACTACCACCTCTTTGAGATATAGTGCTCACATGTTTGTGTAGAGGAAGCTACTAGCCTATATCAAAAATATAATAGTAAAATCCCAAATAGAAATTAGTATTAGATAATGGAGTAGTTTCACCTTATTCTGAGTTGGGTATAAAAGGAATGTTGAGCGTTGTACTTGTAAGATGAAAATTTTCCATTATCATATGAATTCAGAAATATTTCCAGTTATAAATGAAGCTTTTACTTACAATAGTTAGATACGTTTATCCCATTGTGGTTCCTTGGAATCACACTTTTCCCAATAACTTCTACAAACTATAAAGTCTCTTCTTTTCTTTCTTTCTCCTGTATTGTCTTGTTGGAAATTCTAGTATGCTCTGATGTTATGTCAATAAAATAAACGAAATAGAGAAGCATAAATAGTTTACAAAAAATGCAGAAATAACATTACACACACAGACAGACAGAGCGAAAAAACACAAGAGAGGAATTTTTTTTCCATTCAACTCTTCTCAAAACATATGAAAAATTACATTCCTTTAATACAAAATTGTCAAAGCCTGTAAAATTAATTCTATTCAATGCGTAGATGGGACAGATAACCACAGAATCATCCTTCTGCTGTGAAAGCACGATTCTTTTGTTTCTACAATAAACTGCGTTCAAAACACAAAAAAACGAACTTGAAATTTTAAGGGTTTCAACTTTAAAACCACATCGCATTTATGCCCTTCATCGCAAATCGCATTTCGGTGATTATAAAATTTAACTCGTTCATACGGAAAAAGACTTAAGTTCTTGTGATTGTGATGTGCAATGGCACGATCGCATCAAAACATAAAACATTTAACTAGCGAAGCGCTATCCTTTAAACTTTGCGATATGTGATTGCGTTCGCATCACATCCTAAACATAATAACATGTGAAGTTCTAAACTCCCGAGCTTGCAACGTGTGATTGCGATCGCATCGCAACATAAAAAAGATAACTTGAGGGCACTTAAAAGTAAGTCTTAAAATATGCGAAGTGCAAAATTATGGGCGGCAAAAAGGTAAAACATAAAACATGCGAAGTGCGGGCATGCTAAAAGGTAAACGATAAGCTGTGCAAAATGTGATATTTATAATTTGTGATGTGCGATGACGATGCTGCATCGCAACATCACAAGGTTTCAGTGCAAGGATTAAAGGTTAAACATTAAGATATGCAAAGTGCGATATGCAGACGGTTAAGCAGCAGGGAGTGCGAAAAGCTAAAAGGTAAGAAATAAAGAGATAACAAAGGTTTTTTTGGGCATATTGGTAATGCGGCAAGGTATGATGGGTCCCATCGAATCACATGGGCAGAAAATTGACTTTCAGCATAAGGCTTAAGAGGTAAACCTTAAAAATCACGGGCTTCGAACTGAGGGCAAAGGGTAAGTCAACGATGGGAAAGAGAATTAAACGCAAAGTAAGGCTCGGGTACTGTGTTTTCTTATTTTGCGTGAAAAGACCTTTGGATTTGAAACCTGGGCTTTGTCCTCCCTGCAATGAAAATTCAATTGAAGTGTGGCTGCTGCCAGTTTTATTCATGGTGGTGGTTGGGAGTATTTCCAACACTCCCCCTTAATCACAACTGCCGCCATCAATCATTCCTAGACACTTTCTGAAATAAACACAACTTTTTTGTCCCAATGGCTTTGTGAGGATATTTGTAAATTGTTCCTCTGACTTGCAATGCTGCAACACAATTTCACCATCATTAACTAATTCCCTTATGAAATGGTATTTGGCATCAATATGGTTTGTTCTCTTATGGAAAACATAATTCTTTGACAATGTAATTTCTGAGTTGTTATCACAGGAACAAACCCATCAGCATCCTTCTCATCCAAATTGCTTGACATGCTATTGTTGTTGCTACTACATATTCAAATTATGTTGTTTGTAATGAAACTATTGGCTTCTTCTTGGAAGCCCATGATATGGCTCTTGATCCCAAATGAAAAACATAACCTGATGTGCTCTTTCTTTCATCAACACTTCCAGCCTAATCACTGTAAGTGTAACCAATTAGCTTAAAATCATCATTTATAGAGTATAGAACACCGTACTCCTTTGTTCCATTTACATACCTCAATATTCTCTTGGTTTCTTTCCAATGTGTCTCCTTACGTGTCTCCATGAATCTAGATATCAAACTTACTGCATACATTATATTAGGCCTAGTTGCAATCCAATACATTAGACTTCCAACCATGCTTTTGTACAATGTTGGATTGACATTCTTGCTGCAATATTCCTTTCTCAATTTCAACCCCATGATAGTTGGATTTGATGATGGCTTGCTATTCTGCATATTGAACCTTTTTAAAATCTCTGCAACATACTTTGCTTGGGAGATATAAATTCCCCTTTATGTTTTTTTTACTCTATGCCCAAAAAATATCTTAATAGACCCAAGTCAGTCATTTCAAACTCACTTTTCACGAATTCTTTGAAATCAGCAATGAGAGAAACACCATTGCATGTAAAAATAAAATCATCCACATATAAAACAAAAATAAGAATTTTACCGTCATTTTCTTTGATGTAGAGTTTGGGTTCACCATCACACTTTTCGAACACATTGTCCATTGGGTAAGCATCAATCCTGTTGTACCATGCTCGGGGTGCTTGCTTAAGCCCACAAAGAGATTTTCGTAGATTACACACCTTGTGTTCTTGGCCTTCTATCTCATAGCCAAGAGTTTGTTCAACATACACCTCCTCATTCAACACTCCATTCAAGAATGATGACTTCACATCCATTTGATAAACTTTCCATTTTTTTTGTGCTGTTATAGACAACATTGTCCGCACTGTCTCCATCCTTGCAACTGGTGCAAAGGTTTCTTCATAGTCTCTTCCTTGTTGCTTCTTGTAGCCTTTGACAAATAGCCTTGCTTTGTGCCTTTCTCTCTTGCCTTCAATGTTTCTCTTGGTCTTATAGACCCATTTCACTCCAATAAATTATTTTCCTTGTGGGAGGTCCATTAACTCCCATGTGTCATTTCTTTCTATTGCTCTTATTTATTCATTCTTTGCTTCAACCCATTTCTCTTCTTTTACTGCATCTTCAAAATGGATTGGGTCATCTACATGAAAAAAATAATGCAAATAAAGAATTTAGACCAGCATTATTATCAAATTCTTCTTGCTCATAAATTTCACTTAAATTTCTGAATCTTGGTATTCTTGTATTTGCTGACAATGTTCTTGGAGTTTCACTTGAACTCGAGGTAGTTGTTGATCCCCGTGGTGTGATTGGAAAAGCACTTTCTTGGTTTCTCAATGTTGTTCTATTGCTTGCTTATGGTGTGCTTTGTTGAGCTTGTGTAGGTGGAGGAGGAGCCACCTTTGAGGAGTTGCTTGCTACGGGCCATTCCTCTTTCTCTTCATGAGACATACATGTCTTCACATTTACTGTCTTCTCTAAACTTCCATCCCAAGCTTCTTCTTCTATGAACTGAAAATATCTGCTGATTATTACTTTCTTGGTTGATGGATTATAGAGCTTGCAAGCCTTAGATTCATCACTGTACCCAAGAAATATACATTTCTCCCCCTTGCTGTCCAACTTATTCCTTAATTTATCTGGGAATTGTGTATATGCCACACATCCAAACACTCTTATGTGAGTGAAAAATTGCTTTGTTCCACTCCATGCTTGTTCTAGAACTCTGTTCATAACACTTTTGGTTGGACATCTATTAATAATATAAGCTGCACAAGAGACAACTTTTGCCCTATACTCATTTGGCAAATGCTTTGCCTTTAACATAATTCTTTCCATGTCCATGATGGTCCTATTCTTTCTTTCTGATACACCATTTTTTGAGGTGTATACCTTGTGGTAAATTGCTTTTGTATTCCATGCTCCCTGTAGAAATGTAGGAAGTCTTTGGAGATATATTCTCCACCTCTATCAGTTCTCAACACTTTTATGTAGTGTCCACTTTTCTTCTCAATAAGAGATTTGTAGTGGTATAAATTTTCAAACAATTCACTTTTCTGTTTTAGAAAATAAACCCATGTCTTCCTTGTGTAATCATCTATAGATTTAAAAATATATTGATTTCCACCTAATGATGGTGTTTGCATTGGTCCACATAAATATGAGTGGACAATCTCCAAAGGTGCCTTTTCCCTTATAATATTTCCTGCTGGAAATGATTCTCTGTGTTGTTTTCCCAAGATGCAGCCTTCACATAGGATGTCTGGTTTCTCTATGAGTGGTAATCCCTTTACCATGCATTTTCTATGCAACAAGTTCAAACCTTCAAAATTGAGATGACCAAATCTCAAATGCCATAACCAGTTCTCATTGTTCACTTCTTCTTGAAATATTTCTTGTGTGACAGTTGCTACAACACCTCCTTCCTTCAAGTCTGATCTCATCTTGAGAGGAAGCATTCTATTTCTTGTCATGTGCACTTTTTCAATGAGCTGTATACTTGGAGGTTTATCCATGATTGCGCACACATCATTTTTTTTAAAACACATTGTAGCCCTTTTTCACGAGCTATCCAATTCTTAGAAGGTAACATTTCAAACCAGAGACATAAAATAAATCTGGAATGAACTTCTTCTCTCCCTTCTTTATCAGAACATTTACTCTCCCTTTTCCCATGACAGATACTTTTCTATCAGTCCCCAATGTCACTTCAGATTTTACACTTTCATCTAGATTGGAAAAAATTTCTATGTTTCCAGTCATATGGTTGCTACACCCTGAATCTAAGAACCATATATCTTCTTCTTTTTCTTGTGCTACATTACAAGCTAAAAGCAAACTTCCTTGGTTCTGATTTCATTTTTTTAAATTTACACTTGGTTTACTACCCATGTCATTTTGATTCTTTCTACATTCATTTTCATAATGAACATACTTTTTTCAATAATGACATTGGACATGAGATTTATCATACCTCTGACCTTGTGCTTTATTCTGGCTTGAACCTCAGATTCGATTCTAATTGCTGCCCCTTTTACTTGTGCTTGCAGGGCTACTTCTTTCACCTATGTGTGGGCTTCTTCCTCTTCCTCTGTAGTTTGATCTTCCTCAACCTCTACCTTGACCAAAAGACATTTTTGTCTTAAATGCATGCTCCAATGATGAGTTTGTTTCTCTTTTCAATATGTGCTCATGAGACATCATTGATGCATGAAGCTCATCCACTGGAAACTGTGAGAGATCCTTTGTCTCTTCTATGGTTACAACTATGGTATCAAACCTTGATGGTAGACTTCTTAAGAATTTCTCAACTATTCTCCTTTCTTCAAGTGTCTCACCATGAGATCTGATTTGGGTAACCAACCCAATCACATGTGTAAATAATGAGTCTATGTTATCAGACTCTTTCATACAAAGGGTTTCAAAATCTCTTCACAACATTTGAAGTTTTGTTTTGTTCACCTTTGCCATGCCTTGGTAGGATTTCTGGAGGGTATCCCATGCCTCCTTAGACTTCATTGATGATGCAACCCTTGGGAAAATACTCACATGTAATGCTTGGAAAATATACAAGAGGGCTTTGGAGTCCTTCTTCTTATTGTCCCTCAACAAATATCTTTCTGCTTGTGTCAAAGCATTATATGTTGCAGCATCTACTGGTTCTTGGAAACCATTTTCCACCATCTCCCAAATATCTTGTGAAGAAAATAGGGCCTTCATTGTGATGGCCCAAAAATCATAATTCTTCCCATTGAACTGTGGTAGTTGAGGATTAGTCAGGCTTGTGCCTGCTGCTGCCATCTTGACTGTGTAAACAAAACCTTCTCACTGCTGGAGAATCCACTTCTCAAAAAAACCTTTCAGCTTCTTCAATAAAGAGCTTTTTATTTCACTGAGAGAATAGACCTCCTCTGATACCATGTTGGAAATTATGGTATGCTCTGATTCTATTTCAAGAACATACATGAAAGATAGAAGCATAAACAGTTTACACAAAATGCGGAAATAACATTATACACACAAATAGATAGAGCGAGAAAAACATAGGAGAGGATTTTTTTTTCATTCAACTCTTCGCAAAACATATGAAAAATTACATTTCTTTAATACAAAATGGCCGAAGCCTATAAAATTAATGCTATTCAATGCTTAGATGGGACAGATAACCACATAATTGTCCTTCTGCTGTGAAATCTCGATTCTTCTATTTCTACATGAAATTGCGTTCAAAACACAAACAACCAGACTTGAAAATTTATTGGTTTCAGCATTGAAACCACATCTCATCCGTGCCCTTCATCGCAGATCTCATTTCGGAGATTATAACTTTTAACTGGCACATACGGGAAAAAACTTAAGTTCTTACGATTGGGATGTGTGATGGCACGATCACATTGCAACATAAAAGATTTAACTTGTGAGCGTTATCCTTTAAAATTTGCGATATGCGATTGCGATCGTATCACATCCTAAACATAATAACTTGCGAAGCACTAAACTTCTGAGCTTGTGACGTGCGATTGTGATTGCATCACAACATTAAAAAAAAAACTTGTGGGCACTTTAAGGTAAGTCTTAAAGTATGCGAAGTGTGAAATTGTGGGCGACAAAAGGTAAAACATAAAACATGCGAAGTGTGAGCACGCTAAAAGGTAAACGGTAAGTTGTATGGATTGCGATATTTATAATTTTTGATGTTCGATGATGATGTCACATCGCAACATCGGAAGGTTTCAGTGCGGGGCTTAAAAGTTAAACGTTAAGATATGCGAAGTACAATATGTGGGCGGTTAAGCAGCGGAGAGTGCTAAAAGAAAAAAGGTAAGAAATAAAGTGATAACAAAGGTTTGTGGGTAGATTGGTAATGTGGAAAGGTATGATGGGTCCCACAGAATTGCATCGGCAGAAACTTAACTTTTGACGAAAGGCTTAAGAGGTAAACCTCAAAACTTGCAGGCTATGAACTGCGGGAAAAAGGTAAGTCAACGACAGGAAAGAGAATTAAATGCATAGTAAGTCTCAGGTACTTTGTTTTCCGATTTTGCGTGAAAACGCCTTTGGATTTGAAACCTGGGCTTTATCCTTCCTGCAACCAAAATTCAATTGAAGTGTGGCTGTTGCCTGTTTTATTCATGGGTTGGGAGTATTGCCAACATGTCTTACACCCCACTTTTGACCAATAAAACCTAACCAGCAACATACACATTTGCATACCTCTCAGAATCTTGAAAAAACCTACAGGGATCTATTTAGTATCTACAAATTCCATGATACAACATCAAAATATTAAATCCCAGGATCGACAAAATCAGTCAACCTGGGTACAAGATCAACTCATGTATACAAAGCCAATGGAATCAGAGATATAATACACATAAAATATTCTCATATTCAGTCTACCATAATGTCCTTGTTGGATTCCAATTCTACTTTACGTGTTGAACACGACAATAATTTCAAAAGATTCTCGCATATTTTTCATTTCTTTGCTCCGACCGTGCGCCAAATTTTACAAACACATGTTGTAAGATCCCTTCTATGGCTTGTCCTCTATTATTTTGGCTTTGATAAGAATGTTTAATTCATTCACAATATGGAAAATTATGCTCAGAAGTCTTTGTTATAGGAAAATACAAGTCGGCTCATGTAGATCGTCCTCCAAATTGGATAGAATCAACCATCTCTTTCGGAAAATGATACATGGAGTTGGATCTGTGAATATGGCAAACAGATGACACGTCGAATCTTCCTTTAATATACCTTGCCTCCTGTTACCATCATAATCTAACTATATAACACAATACTAAGGTCCAGTTTATTACATTCTACAAAATTTCATCCATCAATACCGCCATACTTTTATATTCTACAAAATGTTTTCCATTTTTAAATAATGGATCAGTTGCAAACTATATAGTTCTTCTTCCATGTCTTTGTCATCATGCCTATGTGGAATTTGGTCGGAAAACAAGTGGCAGTCCCAAGTCAATCACAGTCCCAGTGATAGAAGGGAGCTCTACTTATCTGTGAGGAGGGAGGGAGATGCCCCTGATGATGCTTGTAAATATGAAATATTATTATTATGATAGGCTTAAATTGTTGGAAATGCTCCCAGCCACTGCCATGAATAAATATTGGCAGCAACCACACTTACATTGAATTCTTTTGCATGGAAGGACGAAGCCCAGGTTTCAAATCCGAAGGCGTTTCATGCAAAATCAGAAGAAAAGTACCCGAGCCCACACTCTGCGATTATTTATCTTTCCCGTCGTTGACTTACCTCTGACCCACACATCACAACCCTCAAGATTTAAGGTTTACCTCTTAAGCCTTCCGCTGAAAGTTAAGTTTCCGCCAATGCGATATTGGTGGGACCCATCTACCTTACCGCATTACCAAACAACTGCAAACCTTTGTTATTTCGTTTTTCCATACTGTTAGCAACCTATAAATATAGGATTCATAATTTTGACATGACTGATGACAGTCTTGTAAATATGTACAAACTTTGCTTTCTGCTAGGTGTTTTCCCATATTTTGTAAAAAAATAAAAAAATCAAAAAGAGGGTAAAGTCCTAAAAGAAATATCAAAGGACTTAGAAAAAATGATATACCCCAAAAGAAAAAGATAAATAAAACATGAAAGTGTGCAAGTCTAAATGCCACCGCTTTTTACTTTTTGCAGTTGATTATGGCAGAGTGTCGATAAATTCCATAATCCATGATGAGTTGAACTCCTTAATATTGACTTGTCATGTTTCAATTTACTTGTTTTAGATAGAGAATACAGAGTTGTCAGATAGTTTAATCCTAACAATTTAGTAGTTAGGTAGAGAATAAAAGGAACCCAACAGTTTAATCTAGCTCCTTGGATGAAATAAGTCAGAATTAGATAGTTTTACTGCTTTCAAAAGAAAAAATGTTTTAAAGATTGCTAGCTCAAATGCACATGCATAAACAGAAGAAAAAATGTTAGATTAAAGAATGGGTAGATAGAAGAAGGTGGGAAAATCATTGTAAATATCTTTCACCAGGCTACAATAACTAATTTCCCTTTCCCTATAGATATTGGACATTCTAAACTATCAGTCAAAGAGGCTCAGAGCATTTCTCTGACCTCTGTTGGGACCGGACCCAAGGCTCAATGACTGGGTAGTTGAAGATGTTAAATTTCTATGTTAATCCCAAATTTTCATCATCTACCACTCATGCATTCATCACCATGCAATTTCATAAGAGAAAAACCCCATTTTTTACTTAATGATGCTTAAACCCCATTTTATTAACTTCCTACATCTCATGAAGCATAAAAACCCTCAAAAGACATTATATACTAAGCAAAAGTGATTAAGTTATGATAATAAAGCTTTGCTTTAAATTTTCACTTGCCTTAGTTATATTTATGTGTTTTGATTATTCATTTTCACTTTAGTCATATTAACACCTAACTTATTTATTAAATCCTTATAAAAATTCCTAGTCCTATTAATATAACTCCTTTTCTATTAATTATCCCAAAAAACCCCTTATTATAAGCTTTTTATGTCAAATTTATTACGCTCATGTTTAAATTAAAGCCCGAAAATATCCCTTTGACATAAAAAATATCAATAATGAAATATCCCGATCCCCCTATAGTTATTTAGCCTAATTGGTTTAAAATAACTATATAATAAAATACAAAGGAAAAGTCCTCGGAATGTAATGTATCAAATGAAAAGTAAAAAACCTTTACCGATGCTTCCTGTATTGTTTTTAAATACATCACACCTTAGCATAATACATTAAACCTCCCCCATCCATTCTACCCTATATATAAAATCCTTATATATATATAAATCTAGCACCCCTGCATTCATCCAGAACCATTTGATCATCAAAACCTTTCTAATCTAACGATTCCAATCCAACGCAATAAATTGGCCTCATGCCCCATTATTCCTCGTCGCGTTAAAAGTAGACTGTTGATCCTTTTCTATTAGATCAACGACTCATGTGAAAGCCCTGGTCCCACCTTTCCTTTCCTCGCAACTTTGAAAACAATCTGAACCATTCGCATCATTCGTATAGATCTAACGATGCGCATTCCATATTGCACGCAGAAAGTGATCTCCCAAATTTTGATGAAAATCACGTGATAAAAGTAGTTTTCATAAACCACCCTATACTATGTGTCGGATTATTATTCGATCGCGTTCATTTTGCAAAAAAGCACTTACCATCCAAATGCAGCGCGAAAACAACCAGCGGTTTTTCGCATTCAAAATTACAAATCCGCCTCCTGCCTTTGAATGAACTTATAATACACACCGTATATGATGATGTTTATTAAGGTAAAAACTTTAATATATCATTTTTATATCTGTTAGTTTCATTCCCAACTGGTTAAACTCCCACCTTGACTATTTTAAAATATTTTCAAGCCTTTGTTGACCAATTTATAGCCCCAGAGCTAAAATTTACCACTGTGACTGCATCTGAAAGACCATTAAAGCTACCCTCTGCAACATCAAAGATCCAGTTTCAACTTAAGATACCCTATTAACATAACAAAGTACAGTGTTTCAACAAAACGAACAGAAGTCCAAATTCGACCACAAAAGCTTTAGAAACCCTGTCAAAACATCAAAATACCTGCTAATTGAGGGAGCTCTATGTTCTGGAGCCAGTTTTTTAAAGGCCATTTTCCTCCATTTCTAAGCTCTAAAGACCAAAATTCAAAGATTTAAAGGGTTGAAACTCTGAATATGCCTTGAAACCCTATTTCTTAGTCAAACAAAACTCAGAAAACCCCTTTTTTCTATTTTATTCTAGTTTTCACAACCTCAAAATTTCTTTGATAAACCTAATTGAGTAGAAAACCCAAAATAGATTATCCTTAACCAAATTTGCTCAATTATCCCTCTGTTGAAGTAAAAAACTCCTGCAAATAGTCTAATCTTGCAATAGTTACCCAAAATGCCTAAAAAACAGAGTTAGACCTCCACAAACAGATCTCATTCCATAGGACTTTCAAAAAATCCTTTAATCACCTCCCTGCATACCTGGATTTCATTAAAAAAAAAATTGAATTTTGCAGGTTATTATCAAAATAAGAAATTGGGTCATCAGTTTCAATACTAGTTGACAAAATTGTTTGCTCCAAATTCTCAGATTTCAATTCAAAAGCTTCATTCAACAAACAGTTTGTATACAAAGAAAGAATAAAATCAAGTCAGAGAGAGATAAGAATGATGAAATGTGCATAGTGAATGGTAAAAGTGAAATGATAATTCATAGGGACAGTGAAAACATAACAGTTAAAGAGTATCAGTGGTTAAAATGTATCAGGTAAAGGTCAAAGTGAAAGTTAAAACAAAGTTACAAAGCAGTCAAAGGTAAACAATAAAAGTAAATACAGAGACAGTAAATGGTAAAAAGAGATGAAAATACTTTCACCAATAATGAATTTTATCCATAGTGAATGTAAAATAGTTAAAAGAACAAAAAAGGGAAAAGATGAAAACATAACAAGAAGGAACTTTTTTGCAGAAATTCATGTAAAAGCCATTGTTTTGCAGAAATTACTATGACCAATCCAAGATGAATTTATAAAAACTGAAGGAGGTTTATTTTCTTAAGGTATCCAAATACAAAAACCTCTCTCACTTTTCTAACAACGATTATGGATTGAGAAATATTAAACAATATTGGAAAGTCCTCTTTGCCGAAAATTCCTGTTAAGTCATCATTTTGCAGAGACAATCGTGGCCAATCAGAAACACATCTTAAAAAATGGAAGGATTTTTTTCTCCTAAGAGACCCATCTAAAAAAACCTATCTCACTTTTTGCACAGTTATTTCAGAATGAGATATACATGCACATCTTTACAACCTATTTTTTAGACTCTGTAAAACTATGTTTTACACATCTTTTTACAGACCCTATTGTGCATAGTTGGAGAGGAATTTTAGGAAACTGAGAGGGGTTTATTTCACCAACATATTTATCTACAATAACCTCTTTCACTTTTTACATATCTATTTTGGAATGATAAATACAAAGGTATCATTGGACCCCAAGTTTGCAGAATTGCTGGAGTAGAATGCGCAAAGAAAGGAAATAGTTAGTGACTTGGATGTCTCATCATCAACTAAGAGTTGGATAAAATTCAAATTATGCTCTTTTTCATCACCTATCCATAAAAAATAGTGCCAAATATATGCATTAGTTTTGAGTATCCTTTACTTAAGTTCTATTTATGGAAAAAAGTTAGAGATATTTGTAAAACAATCTTGATATTTTTTCAAGATATTCTAGTTTAGAATTTGTATAAATACTTCACTCTTTGAAGTATTTTGTGTGGCATAAAATTTGTCAATAATACTATAGAAATTTTTGCTGAATACATTGGGAGTTTGTGTGAGTCGATTTGTAACACAGTAGACTGGAACTAAGTCAAATAGACATCATAACTCAGGATTCTTGTGCTAATTAGATAAGTCAAGTATTTTCCTTTTTCACTGTTTATCTTTCTAAGTTCCATATATACATTTACATGTTTTATGTCTTAAATGATTGACTAGGAAATTTTATACAGGATTAGTGTCAAAAGCTCCCTATTTTTTACTATTTATTCATTGATATGTTTTCTGCTGATATCCAGACTTAAGAATCCTTAACTGCTCTTAGTCCCTTTTGACCCCTTTCTTTCATCTTCTTTTCTGTAACTGAAGGATCCTTCATTGCCCTTTTGTTCATATCCTACCATTTCATCAAAAAATCCTATTTCCAAACCCTTTGAAGGTCATCTACCCTGCCCTTAGTACATTTTCTCTTTTGACCTTATTTCCCAGCTCTACTTGCCAAGAAATTGACTCCATAGCTCAATGGTCTGGTAGATCCCTCTATGGTTTACCTTGAATTACCTTTTATTCCCACCAAACTTTAAAACAAAAACCAAGTGCCCAACCATAACTAGCCTAAAATATTAAACAAAAAAAAGGCTAAATCATAAAGAGAGATCCCTCTCTGAAATTTAGGAGGGCTAGATCCTAGATTTCAAAAGTAGGTTTGTGGTTACCTCTAGTAAGTTAGAAAGTTTTAGATATTTCTGATAGAAAATTTACTAGAGTGATAACATAATGGAGACTCCACTGGGAAAACTAACATTTTCTTTAGAAATATTTTATAGGTTCAGATCTGATCTATGATGGTGGACAGCGATCAAAGACACAAAGGTTAAAATCATCCACGTGGCAACTCCAAATCAATTTCACAATCAAGACTCCAATGGAGGAATGAACCTGAAAGAATAATATGGAAAGATCAGGCTTTTAACTTGGATCTTAATCCACGACATTATGTTCTTTCTCATTAAGAAATTTTTTCAATGTTGATTGTATTTTATAGAAGATCTTAGATTAGTTTTTAATTATTTTCCTTTAAAGATTGTAAATAATAGTTCTCCTAATCTCTTTGAGCAACTTTCTTCTGAATCTAATGATTACCATTTTCCAATTAAGAAGCCTCAAATAATCAAGACTGATATTACAATCCCTGTACATATTCCTATACCATATAAAGTTCCAAATGGATATAAACCCCTTATTTTACCTACTATACTCCATGATTTTCCTAAAAAATACTACAATATCTTCCCAGATTTGATGGAGAGAATGGTATCACTGCCCAAAAACAAATTCAAGGTTTTGAGAATTATTTAGATTTATTTGAGATTGATGAAGATGATGTTAAAATCATACTTTTTTCTCTTTCTTTTCAAAATAGAATAAAGAGTTGGTTCAAAAATCTCCCTAATGCTACCACCTTAAATTTCCAGCAATTTATCAAACTTTTTCTTGATAAATGGATAATAAAAGTTAATCCTTTTGTGATCATGGAAGAATATAATCAGTTAAAAAGACATCCAAATGAAGAAATACAACAATTTTCTAACAAATTTTATCAAGTTTATTATTCAATGCCAGAAATTATTAGACCTCCTCAAGATTAAGCTCTCTTGCATTATCCAAGTGCCTTTGATCCAGAAATAGAATTTCAGTTAAGAGAAAGATATCCAAAAACACTTGTACAAATGAAAAACATTGTAGTTGATGTAGAATTTAATCTACAAATCAGACAGGAAAAGTTGAAAGTAGAAGAAGAGGAAAATAAAAACATTGTAGAGGTAAAACTCAACCTTTTGGTAAGAAAACTAGATGAAATAACACAGGAGATCACTATGAAAGATGAATTTTTTATTCAAAATCACCATGAAGAAATAGAAGAGGTTGATAGCCAATAACAAATTCCTCTTAATTCAAATTATCATAGATCAGAAAATGAATTTATAGATCAATATGAGGAAGAGGAATCTGTTGATCTAATGTGTATGTTTGATGACATCCCTTCTTTTGATGATTTTCCTATGTATGATCATTATGATGATAGTTATGTTCTCCAAACTCAAGCTAACTTTACAGAGCAATCAAAAGCTAGTTTGGAGGATGAAGAAATGCAATTTCAGCAGATTGAAGACAGTGATCAGCCAACACAGATCAGCCATGAGAGTGAGGAAGAAAGAGCAGAAAATGTGGAAATAAGTGAAGGTTCTTTACCTCTTTGTTTTGCTTCATTTCAATTCATTAGAAAAAACATTCATGCCATTAATAATCAGCAATATTTGGGAATTATGATTGACAACCACGAAGATAATAAAACTATTGATCAAGATATTTCAGTTTCACAATTATAATTATCAAATTCCATTGAAATAAATGATCAAATGACACAAGAAACTTCCATACCACTATGTTTTGAACCATTTCAGCTTTTAAAGGAAATGTGGTATAACATATTTAAAGAAAAGGATGAGAAACTTGTTGAAGTTTATGAAGTCCCATGGAAACCTATATGCCATAGGTTGCAGCAATTTTCCCAAGTTTTTCAGGATCCAATCACAGATATGTTGAATATTGAAGGCATTCAAAGCATTCCTATATTAACTAACTATGAATTTCAAAATCGAGATGATAAAGGTTTCAATAGTAAAACACTACAATCAGTAGGAATATCATCACAAATCTAATCTGAAAGTTTGCAGGGAGATAAAGATGAAAGTAAAATTTCAGATTCATGGCATGGAGGCCATCCAGAACAGATGTACAGTTTTTCAGATCAATTAAACATTAGTGTATATATTTTGGAAGATCCTTTTGTACAGTTTCTAGAGTCAACAAACGAAATCAAGTATTTCCTTATCCTCTCATTGGTTGACAATATTCTAATAGATTGCAGAAGTACAGTTTTGATAATCAACAAGAAAATGTAACAAAATCTATCAAAGTACATAATGCTTGAATGGTTGCATTGGCTATTTCATTTTACCTAACCAACAGTTGGACAACTGATTAGAGTAAGTAGGTAGGATTTCAGCTTATTTCAATTTTCAGTTTTCAGCTAGTTTGAAATAATTCATTAAGGTTTGAATCCAAGGAAAAGGCCATAAAGAATTAATGATTTAGTAGTATGGTTTAAAGGTTGCAGCTCCTTTTAGTCTCAGATCGGATTTCAGTTTGCAGAAAAAGGTGTAAAATCAGTTCAAAAGTTTTTCAGTCACATCATATGCACGTTTGTGATTTTCCCAATGGATCAGGCTACTAGTCGACGGTGTTCTTGACATCTCACAACGAGATTCCATCCCCATGTGAAGCCGATGTTACCAACCTATAAATATAGGATTCATAATTTTGACTTGACTAATAATAGTCGTGTAAATATGTACAAACTTTGCTTTCTGCTAGGTGTTTTCCCATATTTTGTAAAAAATATAAAAATATAAAAAATCAAAAAGAGGGTAAAAGTCCTAAAAGAAAAATCAAAGGACTTAGAAAAAATGGTATACCCCAAAAGGAAAAAGATGAATAAAACATGAAAGTGTGCAAGTCTAAATGCCACTACTTTTTACTTTTTGCAGCTGATTATGGTAGAGTGTCAATAAATTCCATAATCCATGATGAGTTGAACTGCTTAATCTTGACTTTTCATGTTTCAATTTACTTGTTTTGGATAGAAAATAAAGAGTTGTCAGACAGTTTAATCCTAACAATTCAGTAGATAGATATAGAGTAAAAAGGAACCCAACAGTTTAATATGGGTCCTTGGATGAAATAAGGTAGAATTAGATAGTGTTTATGTCTTTCAAAAGAATAAAATGTTCAAGGTTGCTAGCTCAAATTAACTTGCACAAATGGAAGAAAAAAATGTTAGATTCAAGATTGGGTAGGTAGAAGTAGGTGGGAAAAACATTTTAAATATCTTTCACCAGGATACAATAGCTAATTTCCCCTCCCCTATAGCTATTTGACATTCTAAAATTTCAATCAAGGAGGCTCAGAGCATTTCTCTGACTTTTGTTGGGACCGGACCCAAGGCTCAATGACTGGCTAGTTGAAAATGTTAAATTTCTATGTTAAATCCAAAATTTTACATCATCTGCCATTCATGCATTCATCACCATACAATTTCATAAGTAAAGACTCCATTTTTACTTAATGATACATAAATCCCTCATTTTATTAACTTCCTACATTCCATAAAGCATAAAAACCCTCAAAAGTACATTATATTCTAAGTAAAAGTGATTAAGTTATGATAATGAAGCTTTAATTTTCACTTTCCTTAGTTATAATTGTATATTTTGAGTATTCACTTTCCCCTGTGTCATATTAACTCTAACTTATTTATTATATTCCCTATAAAAATCCTTGTCATATTAATATAATTCCCTTTTACTAAATATCCTTGGAAAACCCATTATTATAAACTTTAGCCAAATTCTATTATCCCACATGTTTTAATAAAACACCCCCAAATAAACCCCCTTTGGCTAAACTAGCACTATGTAAATATCTCGCCCCCCTATAGTTATTAAGCCTATTTGGTTTAATTAACTATATAATAAAACTAAAAAATATATGAAAAAGCACATATTATTTACATATCTTATGTATTTAAAATAACGCGAAAACATTGCTTACCCATCACCCCATTACACCTTTGTACAATACATTTGCCTCCCTTGCAGCTTAACCATGGTCTTATATATAGCCTCCCATTTTTCATATCTAAACCCGAGGTCAACCCCTTGATAACCCACCCCACGCACTATTTATCATATATATAAACTCACTTTATATATGTAACTTGCCGGACAAAACCCCTTTTGGACTATATAAACTCACTTTATGTAAGTCTATCTTTACCATTACCCCTGTGCATATAAGCATTTCCTTATGTAAATAAAAATTTGGTTATTATGAAAATTATACAAAGGTTTTATTATACATTAAACGTGTCATCACATATAGCCAACCTGGACCCCACCCATCCTTCACTGCAACTCTTTGAAATGATCCTAACCATTCGCTCAAACAAAGCAGATCCAATGGAGCGTGTTCAGTTTCGCGCTTCGAAACTGACCGTGCGATGTTTTATAAAAGTTGTGTGATAAAAGTTGTTTCACCAAACCACCCTATGCTACATGTTAGATTATTATTTGATCACGTTCCAAATTCTTTAAACCTCTTACCATCGAAGAGCAACGCGAAACCCACTGGTGGTTTTTCACAAATTCGCCTCCCGCCTTTGAATGAACCTATAATACACAACGAATATGATGATGTTTATTAAGGTAAAAAATTTAATATATCATTATTATATCTATTAGTTGCATTCCTGACTGGTTAAACTCCTGCCTCGACTATTTTAAAAGATTTTTGAGCCTCTGTTGACCAATTTATAGCCCCGGAGCTAAACTTTACCACTGTGACTGCATCTGAAAGACCATTAAAACTACCCTGTGTAGCATCAAAGATCCAGTTTCAACTGAAGATACCCTGTTAACATAACAAAGTACACTATTTCAACAAAATGAACAGAAGTCCAAATTCGACCACAGAAGCTTTAGAAACCCTGTCAAAACATCAAAATACCTGCGAATTGAGGGAGCTCTATGTTCTAGAGCCAGTTTTTTAAAGGCCAGTTTACTCCGTTTCTAAGCTCTAAAGACCAAAATTCAAATATTTAGAGGGTTGAAACTATGAATATGCCTTGAAACCCTATTTCTCAGTCAAACAAAACTTAGAAAACCCCTGTTTTCTGTTTTATTTCAGTTTTCACACCCTCAAAATTTCTTTGATAAACCTAACTGGGAAAAAACCAAAAAGAGATTATCCTTAGCCAAATTTTCTCAATTATCCCTCTGTTGAAGTAAAAAACTCCTGCAAATAGTCTAATCTTGCAGTAGTTACCCGAAATTCCTAAAAAACATAGTTAAAGCTCCACGGACAGATCTCATTCCACAAGACTTTCAAAAAAGCCTTCAATCACCTCCCTGCAGACCTGGATTTCATTAACAAATTGTTTAATTTTTGCAGGTTATTATCAGAATAAGAAATTGGGCCATCAGTTTCAATACCAGTTGAAAAAATTGTTTGCTCGAAATTCTCAGATTTCAATTCAGAAGCTTCATTCAACAAAAATTTTGTATACAAAGAAAGAATAAAATAAAGTTAGAGAGATATTATAATGATGAAATGTGCATAGTGAATGGTAAAAGTGAAATGAGAATTCATAGGGACAGTGAAAACATAATAGTTAAAGAGTATTAGTGGTTAAAGTGTATCAGGTAAAGGTCAGAGTGAAAGTTTAAACAAAGTTATAGAGCAGTCAAAGGTAAACAGTAAAAGTAAACACAGAGACAGTAAATGGTAAAAAGAGATGAAAATACTTTCACCAACAATGAAGTTTATCCAAAGTGAAAGTAAAATAGTTAAAAGAACAAAAAAGGTGAAAAGATGAAAACATAACAAGAAGGAACACTTTTGCAGAAATTCATGTTTAAGCCATTGTTTTGCGGAAACTATTGTGACCAATCCAAGATGAATTTAGAAAAACTGAAGGATTTTTATGTTCTTAAGGTGTCCAACTACAAAAACCTCTCTCACTTTTCTAACAACGATTATGGATTGGGAAATATTAAACAATATTGGAAAGTTCTCTTTGCAGAAAATTCCTTTTAAATCATCATTTTATAGAGATTATGGTGGCCAATCAGAAACACATATTAAAAACCTGAAGATATTTTTTTCTCCTAAGATACCCATGTACAAAAACCTATCTCACTTCTTTTACAGTTATTTCAGAGTGAGAGATACATGCACATCTTTACAGCCTATTTTTCAGACTCTTTAAAACTCTGTTTTACACATATTTTTACAGAACCTATTGTGCACAGCTGGAGTGGAATTTTAGGAAAATGAGAGAGGTTTATTTCACCAACATATTTAGATACAATAACCTCTTTCACATTTTACATATCTAGTTCGTATTGAGAAATAAAAAGGTATCATTGGACCCCAAGTTTGTAGAATGGCTGGAGCAGAATGCACAAAGAAAGGAAACAGTTAGTGACTTGGATGCCTCATCATCAACTAAGAGTTGGATCAAATTCAAATTCTCCTCTTTGTCATCACCTATACATAAAAAATAGTGCCAAATAGATGCATTAGTTTTGAGTGTCCTTTACTTAAGTTCTATTATGTAAAACAGTTAGAGATATTTGTAAAACAATCTTGATATTTTTTCAAGATATTTTAGTTTAGAATTTGTATAAATACTTCACTCTTTGAGGTATTTTGTGTGGAATAATATTTGTCAAGAATAATATAGAAATTTTTTCTTAATACATTGGGATTTTGTGTGAGTCTATTTGTAAAGCAATAGACTGGAACTAAGTCAAACAGACATTATAACTTAGGATTCTTGTGCTGATCAGATAAGTCAAGTATTTTCCTATTTTCACTGTTTATCTTTCTAAGTTCTATACATACATTTACCTGTTTTCTGTCTTAAATGATTTACGAGGAATGTTTATACAGGATTAGTGTCAAAAAATCCCTATTTTTTACTAGTTATTCATTGATATGTTCTCTGTTGATATCCAGACTTAAGAATCCTTAATTGCTCTTAGTCCCTTTTGACCCCTTTCTTTCATCTTCTTTTTTGTAACTTAAGGATCCTTCATTTCCCTTTTGTTCAGATCCTACCATTTCATCAAAAAAACCTATTTCCAAACCCTTTGAAGGTCATCTACCCTGCCTTTAGTACATTTTCTCTTTTGACCTTATTTCCCAGCTCTGCTTGCCAAGAAATTGACTCCATAGCCCAATGGTCTGGTAGATCCCTCTGTGGTTTACCTTGAATTACCTTTTATTCCCACCAAAATTTCAAACAAAAAACCAAGTGCCCAACCATAACTAGCCTAAAATATTAAATAAGAACAAAGTTAAATCATAAAAGAGATCCCTCTCTGAAATTTAGGAGGGCTAGATCCTAGATTTCAAAAGTAGGTTTGTGGTTACCTCTAGTAAGTTACAAAGTTTTAAATATTTTTGATATAAAATTTACTAGAGTGATAACAAAATCCAGGAAAGATTATCCAACACATAAAATAATAAGTTGATATCCCTATATTAAGAGGGATCCTGGATAAAATAAGAAATGGTTATGGCTATCTACCTCATGCGTCATGCACTAGACCAGGACTAATAGATGTAAGTCTTAGTGAAGACCATGAGTAAGAATCATAGTCATGATTGCAAAATTGTGCTTTAGTATTGCTATAAGAAGGAAAGCATGATATGATTGAAAAATATGTTGTTACATGAAAATAAGGAAGGGAAAGTGTATGAGGAGTCTTCTCTCAAATATTCAACTAATAGTCCTACCATAATTAGCTAAAGATAAACATCAAAACCCCCTACTTTTTCTTTAATTATAGACTTGAATATGTATTGTTGATTGGGGTTGTGTTTGTACACGTCAATATCTCAAAGGTTTTGGTATCATGGTTGTTACCAATTAGTTTTATTTGGAGACACTGGTTATTATTGATTTGTTGGATTAAGGTGTGATGAGGCTTTATGTGTGAAGCATTTCCTTGAAAGATATTGGGGCGACACTTTGTGTTCATGTCTTCTTGGGAGGATGTCATCAGGTGGATATGAACCTAGTTCCCTAGGATGATCGTTAGGAAGTAAGCCTGATGGTACCTATAGAGGTTGAAAACTTTAGTTTTCCTTTGTCCCGCTTCGATATATTTCCTTGGTCAAGAATCTAGTCCATGGCATTGTGGCACCTAAAATGTTGAGTGACTAATGGATAGAGTTCCCTAGTCATGAATGTAGTCCATGAAATTTAAGTTTCTAAATATTCTTCATAGTTCATATAGTTAAGATCCACCTTGTACTGTTGAGTTATGAATACCTCCCTAGTTAAGAGGGAGTTTTGAAGAATGTAACTACGTTCAGTCTTCATAAATTGTACTTGAGTCAATACTTATTGTACTTTTCAAAAGAATAAAGAAAATAATTTTATATTAGTATTAAATGAATTATTAAAGCATGGGTTTCATGCTTGGATCATATTTATTTTAGGTCAAAGTCCAAATTTTTGACTTCTAGTTTTTATTATGTTTTTTTAGGATTATTGTAGATTTAAATTGATGAATATTGGGCTTTTGAATCATGCAAAAATGTCAAGTATTGAGTAAAATTTGATTTATGAATCCTCCACACCAAATTGGCCTTAAGGTGATCAATTCAGCCTCATGCCCAGGAATTCGAGCTCATCTTAAGACTATATACACAGTGGAATCGAACACACTTGGAACCATCTTACTGCAATACATAAATTCGATCGTGAAGCTACAAAAAGAGAAATTTGTGAAGTGAAGGAGAATTACTTTCTGAATTCGGTTTTCGGTACACGTATAGAGTTGAAGAAAATTTAAATTTTGGCACCAATCTCTCTGCATTTTGAGCTTTATTTTTGGATATAAAATTTCTCCAATTTTTACTGCAATAGTTGTTGCATCTGCTATTACCAAGGTGTTGTTTCCATGAGAAGAGGAAGTCAATTTTTTTTTTGTTGAATGTTGATGCTTAGATAAGTTTTATTGGGCCTAAATCAAATTATTTGAAGCTAGATCAAAGTCACTACCTCAAGTTCCAAGTATAAATAATTAAGGCCAATGTTCTAGGTAAAATAAACAAAATCATAATGTCACTATTGCTTCCAGATTCAGGAGGGATCACAAGGAAGGCTGACTTGGTGTGGATGAATTTTGGGTGAAGGTATAGAGTCTCAAGAATAACTATTGAATGATACATTACTAACTGTGTTTTCCCTAAAAGTGGTATTTTTCTGTGGCTGCTAGCCTACATCTGTTGTCTTTGATCTATGTGTATTTTCTTTTTTATTTACTTAATTAAATAATAATAAGAACATAATAATAACTAAATAATATCACAAGAAGATGATCAAGAACATGAGGATATTTCTTCCTTTTTGATTCTCTAAAAACACAAATATTATGATCATAAATTTGGAATGCATGAAAATTTTGGACAACAAGGATACAGTCTCAAAAAATAGTGAGCCATAAGTAACGAGTGCGTAAGATCTTATGCGCAATAGTATAGCCAGATAAATGGTTTCCATATGCCCTCAAGTGGAATTCATGATGGACCTTCTCTGCCTCCTCATGAGTGAGGGACCTTCATAGAATCACATTGATACCATGTTCATAAAGAGTGTCGCCAATGATGGTGTAGTCTTTGCTTTGGCATCGAATACGTCGTTGCTCAGAGTGAGAGGTATCAGACTAGAAAGTATAGGTTTGGAGAGAAATCATAATGTATCCATACCACTAGTCATATGACAAAATCAGAATCAACGACTCATCAGGGATAGAATAGTCAGATGTTGATTCAGGATTAGGGGAAGGAAGGTCGCACATAAGCTCAATGAAAACCAATGATTTCTTTTACTTGGATTTGATGAAATCTGGGTTTAAATCTTGTAGGAATATGATCCATTTAGAGTATCCCCCCCCCCACTCCTCCCCAACAATTGACATGACAAAATATATGTCATAGGGTTGCAATATGAAACGACCATAGTTTTCTGGAGCAAGATTTAATGGTGAAAACTTTGGATGGCTTGAACGGCCTCAAAAGGCAAATTTTCTTATGAGTATACCTAACCTTCGTATCATTGATGTTTCGATTAAAGTAATATATGGGGTGTTTTTTCCCTACATGGTCCTTTTAGACTAATACCATTTCTATAATAGAAATGGTGACAATGAGATAGAGTAAATACTCATGCTAGTAGTCAGGGGGATACAATAAAAATGCCTGAACTAGTACATATTTCTGGCCATCAAACGCTTTCTGGGTTGTGTTATCCCAATGGAAGAGAACCTCTTTCTTAAGTAGGCCAATGAATTCTTTATTCAACTCATCATAATTAGGGATGAACCATCATAGGAATCTTGCTTTCCCTTTAAATCTTTGAAGCTAAACAAGTGAAGAAGGTGTAGACAAGTCAGCTATTTCCCATACTTTCAGAGGATCATCTTGCATTCCTTGTTTTGAAATAAAAAATCTTAGAAGTCATACAAAACTGGCACTGAGCACACATTTTTGTAGATTTAATTGAATATTATAATGTCTACACTATAATAATATGGTCGTAACATGCATCAGGTGATCAACTTGATGCTTAGAATGAGTAGGGAGATCATCCAAAATAGGGTTGCATGATGTGTTTAATATTGTGAAAATCATAATGCATGGCCTGTTGAAACGTCGATCTGTTAAGATAATTTTGATTTGAATAGATCCGAAGAAGCCATCCATGAATGAATAGATTTCACAACTAGTACAATCATCAACAATCCCATCCATGAATGGGTTTGGGTAGTTGTTCTTAGGTCAAGCGTGATTCACATACCAATAATTGACGCATACTCAGATAGTTCGTTGTTTCTTCATGAAAATGGCGACATTAGACACCGAATGTGTGAGAGGAACGAGGTAGATGAAAACAACACGAAGGAGTTTTTCAACTTCATTCTTAATCACAAGAGCCTTCTTTGGATGGGCCAAACAAAGGTGTTTCTAGACTAGTTTAGCATCAAGATATGTTTTACTTTTGTGAACTAATATATTTGGGTCAATAGCTAGCACCTCCTCATAGGTCGAGGTAATGAAATCACAAAATTCTTGGAAAATGGTTTTATAGGTCTCAATCTCGGAGGGAGAGCAAGACACACCAATGTGTATATTTTTTCAACACCTAGCTTAACATAAATGTCAATGGGTATTGTCTCTTCTATATTAGATCCAATGAAATTAGGTAGATAAAAATCACCGAGATTACCTTCAATGGAATCTCGTAAGGAGGAACGATGGTGATAATCATTGCACGACACATCGTTCGACATCATGATCTCAATTATTCTCTCTTCAGTATAAAATACATGAGACAATGGATTATAATACATTCCATAATCCAATGATCGATCGACCCAATTAATTGAGGAAAATGTATGAGCCGTAAAAGCCAAATAGATATCTTCATAATGAGGTTTAATAGGGCTAAGTGATATTCAGTCACCAAAATTGTTGATGACAGTGTCGTTTGGTATTATTCATTAATGAGTGTGGACATTAAAATATGATATCATGTTGATATAAGAATATGAAGATGAGATGTCGAGAAGACGAGGAGGAGGAATCAAAGAGGTCCCTATGAGCAAGGAGTCCTTAAATATTCCAACCACAAAATGCTCATAATGTTGTAGGGCACCCCCTACAAGTGGGACACTTCCTGTAACATGGGAATCTGAGGAAAAAAAAGGTGAGTTGTTCAATGGCCACAATCCCACCTTTGTGAGGAAAGGCGATCATATGGAAATAAGTCAAAACGACTACAACCATAAGTAAACCCATGTGTGACCTGGCAGAAGATCACAATCAAGAGGTCCATTGATAAATTATACTTATATATATAGAATATTTCCCCCTAATTCCACTTGTAGAGAATTCATAATACTGTAAGGATTGTATGTTCTTCCATCAAAAGCTTTCAATGTTGTCGATGATTGACTCAGTTGAGGAGAAACAATCACCTTCCAGCAAGACATAGACATGATGCAGGTTGAGGCCCCCTCATCCACAATAGAACGATGGACATTCTGATCGCAGCCAACAACATGGATCATAAAGGGGAATTGAGCCAGAATTCAAGGGGAATAATTCTCTTGATTGAAAAAACAAGTTTTGATTCTTAAGTATCCACACATTCGATAGCCTAAAGCAAAGCATTTTTATAGGTAGGGTAGTTCTGCAACACCTCAAGGGTCGACATAGCTAATGGGGATTGAGGCAAGTCATTAAATGCGTTTTAATTTTGAAAAACCCTAGAACGAGGGATGAAATAAGACTTATGGATAATGCCCTTCAAAGGCCTAATAGTTAACTCTGTAGGAATCGAAGGTGGAGGAGGATTGGATGTAGGTGATGCCAAACTGGTGGGTTGATTGACAGCCTAACCATTCAGAATATTTGTATTACCATAGTCCTTATTTCTAGTAGCCACCATGACATCATATTTATGCTTCATGGAAGAGAGCATGAAAACTGTGTTAGAGGAAGATGGGTCCCAAGCAACCATATGGGTATCTTGATTGGGAAATGGGTCAATCAACAAGGTGGGAGAAGTGGAGGATTTCAAAAACTGATTCACTTCCATGCGTTGAGTAAAATCACGAGTAAAGTGCTCCTCATTGTAAATAAAGCATGTGTAGCGAGTCTTTCGTTTCTAATCATAAGAATGGTTTTTTTTTATCTTGTAGTAAAGAATATTTTTTATTTTTTCCTTTTCATTTCTTCTTACCTCCTAGTTTATGTTGAGATTTTCCTTTATCAGATGAAACAACATTTATCTTGGAAGAAGAAGTCATAGGAGGACTGGATGAATAGTTTTGGGTAGAAACAATGAGAGTAGTACCAAATGGTTTTCTCACTATCTGTGAACTAGTAGAACCAATAATGCCATCAGCAACATGAGATGATTTACCAAGAGTGGTAGGAATAGTGTTCGAAGGGCTCAGAGTATCTCGTATATTTTCATAGAGCATGCTATATTGGTTATAGGTGATTTCCAAATACTGAGCACAAGAAATTAATTTCTCTTCAGTAAAAAAAATTCATTTGTCTACATCCTCTATGATAGATGAAAACAGGGATTTAGTGAACCATTATACCAACAATTGATATGGAACAAATTTCTTAACCAAATGGAAACAACCCCAACACTCATGAATGTGATTTGAAATGTGAGTTTCTTTATATTGTTTAAATTTTTTCATAAGTTCCATTCAAGTTTCATACCGGATGGGTAACTCGAAATATGTGTGGAAGGTGGTAACTAAGGAACTTAAATCATGAAATGAAGCTCTAGCTAACTTAATGTACCATTTAGTTGCAATACTTGTAGGGGTATGTTGTAAAAGACATAATTGTATGGAATCATCATTAAGGGAGTTCGAAGAACACCACATGTGATACGTCATGACATGGGTTTACTGGTATTCTCTAGGTTCCCATTGAATTTTGGGATATTAGAGGGAAACTTGGTGGGAATTATTAGCCACCAAGGTGAATGAGCAATGGGATCATTGGTAAGCCTAGTTAAATATGGAATTCGAGAGTCGCCACAAAAGGTAACTATCAGTTGAAATATGGTGAAGGATAGCCTGGATAAGAAGGAATCGCATAAGAAAGAGGTACTCTAATTCCCAGATAAGGAGGAAAGTTAGTAATAGAATAACGAGGATTATGGTAACCAGCATATGAGTAACCTTGTTGACCAGCACCAAGAGAACCCTGCAAAGGTTGGAATGGTTGGGTTTGGAAGTATTGGCCTTGAAAAGAAAATTTTGGAATGCCATGATAGGGTCTATATTGTTTCCCCACGAAATTTTTCATCATCACGACATAAGGTGGGTTCGATTGGGAATATGCCAAAATATACACATTTTTTCCTATCGAAATTTGAGGAGTACCTTCTCCAAGCAATCGAGACTATAAGGTACCTTATAAAGGTTGGTTAAGTGGAACCTGAGAGGTACCAAGTACTAACAAGATAGGTTGCAATGCAATAACGTCCTATAAGGGTTTATTGTATGAGATGAATGGATGCATTCAATCATTAAAGCTCATAAAGAAACAATATATGATGGGTTTGTGAGAAGGTGATGAATTTAGAATATGGTGCTAATTTTGATTCTAAATTTTATGGAAGACAACTAGAACTCATGTATTTGTATTTTTGGAGCTAAAGTTCTACATATTTATAGCAATTCAATTTGGGATGAATGATGTAGGTAGTTTATGAATAATATGGATTATGGATATCTATTCTATAGTGAATTGTTGGATTATTTTGTTTAATATAATTTAGACAGTTATTTTTTGGATGTAATTTATTGTGACCTTTTCAAATTTAAAATTTAGAGAGTAAAACATGGAAATTAGATTTTAAATGGAAAAATATTTTGTATTCATGAACCAAAATTTTTCAATATTGGTAATTTTTGAGTTTGCGTTGTTTGGTAGAGTTAGTTGAAGAATAATTTTGAGGGTGAATATGTTTCCCTTATGTATTGTTTCCTTTCATTATAACCATAGTATAAACAATTTAAGAAGCTTTTTTGCCCCCAGTGTTCTATCTGGAAAAAAGGAAATTATGATCCCCGAGAGTACAAATGTAGAAACCAAAGTTTATTTATTTATTTTTTTTATTTTTCATTTTAATAATGAATGTTATTTTTTTGCAAAATCTTACAAATTCGACAAATTCACTAAGTTTTCATCTATTTGTGTTCTCTTAACAAGATTTCAAGTCCCACCGATGGGGGTTACAACCAAAATGAATAGATGTTAGAACTACGAACCTCAGGGTTCACCCCTCCTCCATGTTGTCTTTAATTACAATTAGTAAATTTCATCCCTGTAGTCCCTTCACGTGCACGAAGATCTCTCTAGTGTCTCCAATTGTTAAATCCTTTGGCATGTGTTTTTCCATCTTCATTTTGTAATCTTGAGAGATTAATTTAGGCTAGGGGGAGGATTGCAGAGCAAGATCCAGGATCCATGGAGGCTCATCGGGGCCATGGCCGTGGGTGAGAAGTGGCATGGAAGCCTCTTTTGATATGGCTAGTTTGGTATTTTGTCTTCAATATTGCATTTGATATCCAGGTACCTATGTGTATGGAATTTTGTTTCATCTACCTGCCTTTATTTGGGTTTCTTGTCATTGACAGACAAGACATTGGAGGTTCCTAAACCCCCCCTTTGTCACATGGGAAAAGGTATCTGTGGTTTTATTTCTTCCAAATTTCATTTCTTCTAGTGTCGGGCGGAAGTATTAGGTGTTGCATGTCTGTGTGTGTCCCATTGATAGTTCTATGTCGGAATCTACCTCTATATTTTATGTGTGTTAGGGTTGGCTTACGCGGGTCTCTGGTTGAATTAATGTTCTATTTGGAAGCCCACTCAGGGCATGTCTTACTATGTGTGTTGAGTCTACCATTTGGGGGAGTGTATTTTCATTCTAAGAGTTGACAGTTTGGAGGTCCACGTCTGCCTTAGGAAGCCCTCACATCTAGGATAAATTTCAACCATATTGGGTTTCTATTTGTAGTGTCTAAGTTTGGGGGTGTGTCTTTCATGGGTATTTGCATCTTTGCCCCAGTATCTGTCTCTTTTCTTCCATGTTCTTGAAAAAAAATTATTCAACTCATCCAACTTGTTCCTCAGTTTCATTTTCCAAACTCTCCATCCCTCACCAATGCGGTCGGTCTCATCACGGGGGAGGTCATAATGCTCACACGGGGCGTCCTATGTCAAGCCACAACTTGTCGTTTGGGCACTCGGATAGTCCATAAAATGTGGATGCAGTGGAGGTTGGTGAGCCCTGGTATTGCACCAAGAATGATGCAACACCTAGAGGCTACTCTACTTTACTTTATCAACCCATGTTTCATACAAACTTGGAGGTGACAGTGCTATATGCACATCAGATGAATTCTACTCATGTCATGATCTTTTGAGCTCTATGAAAGGATGTTATTTCTAGGGTTTCTGAATGAAGTCTATCACACTTATGAATTTAGACCTAGGGCTACAAGTGAATCAAATCCATGAATCTATCAGCAAGAAAAGAAATATTCTACAATGATAAAGTACATCTAGCTACTCTGAAATAAATATACAATTTAAGCTATGTTAAGAAATGGAAGAAAACTAGTTATATTTCATGAATTAAAATGTTGAATTGAAATTGCATAAAGAAGACTAACCTAATCACTCATGGTTGGGCCAAATGGCTAAACACACTCTATCTACTTCATGTTTTAACTAGCATGCTTCTACTCATGCATCTAATCATGACCTAACTATGCTTGCAAATTCATTGCTTTGTAACTAGGAGGAGAAAGCACTGAGGTGGTTTAGGAAGGGCTTGAGCTCATGGGTGGAAGGCTGAAGGTGTTAGGGTAGTTTTGGCACATCTGATATGGATGATGGTTTTTGGGCTTAAGGAGAGGCCCACTGGTGCTGCTGCAAGTGATGCTACAAGAAAGTCCTAAATTTCTATGTGAAACAGTCTAAGGGAAATCAGAGGCAAAAAATACTGGAGAAAATCATAGGGGAGGTGGAGTGAAGGTATTTTTGGATGAGTGGAAGGTGGAAAACCCCTTAGAAAAGATTAGAGTTTCCTAATATACCCATATTTCAATTCTAGGGTTTTCTCATGGTGTGAAGGTGAAAAATCTGAAAATAGGGCTGATGGTGATTTGACGTTAAGAAGGCCGATGATGGGTGAGACATGAAGTTAAGGGTGCTGGTGAAGTCCTCCTTTGATGTGCTACTTGAACCTGAAAGAAAATTAACTATTCATGCAACAAATTTTGACAAATTCATGATGAAGGAAATGGAAATATGAGTTGAATTTGGAAATTAAACCTACTTTAGCATTAAAACAAAAATCTAACTCAGTATTCTAGACATGTTTATGACACTACAACAACCTAACTATTATTTCCAATAAATCGTTAACTAAAGAGAAAGTTTGGGATGTGGAGAAGGTCTAACCTCCTCAAGTGCCATGACAGATATGAGAGAAAGAGGCTTCAAACACAACTTTCTGAATTTATCATCTATTCTACCACCATTTATGCAATCTTAACTACAACAAATGACAAATGGAAGAAAAATTAAAATATTGAGTTGAAATGTAAGCAAACTAGCTAAAAAATCATAAATAAAATTAGCTACAATGACATAAAAATAACGATGAACACACAAGAGAGACTAAGGCCAATGGATTGGGCCCTAACCCACAAGCCTAGCCCTCTCAAACTAAATCAGTGAAGGACAATATGAATACTCATCTTATTGCTGAAAATAATCTCATTACATAATCAAAAAAGTCTCAAAAACCTATTACAACAACTAGGAGTCTATTAGCTTCCTTCAAAGTTCAAATCCTAATGAGCTCTTACCCAAACCTATTTAACCTAGAGGGCACCTACAAAGAACCCCCTAGAAATTAGGTGATATGTCCACTTTGACTACAAGAGAAGTGGAGATTTAGTGCACTTGATCTCCCACTTGATTGGTTGCCTTTTTCAAGTTGTTGGAGGGAATCTCAAGGATCCATTGGCTGCCTTTGGGGGTTAAGGAGGTGGGAAATCACCCTATAATCTCTCCTTGTTGCCTACTGTGAGCTTTAATTGAAAAATATTCATCAAAAGTGGAATATCTTCATGATTATACCGCATGAACTCATGATAGGGACTCAAATTATGACAAGCCTTAATCACCATCTACACTAGCAACATAATACCATAATATAATTTAAATGTGAGAAAGAGAGACTTAATAAGGCTAAAAGGTGACAATTAACCCCTCCAATTATACCTAATGATGTATATCATCATCAGCCCCCTACCAAATGGTTTCTCATTCTTTGAGCAACTTAATCCTCCTTTTACATTTCTTTCAAATTTTTAATGGACCCTCTGACTTCCCAAGAAAGAAGCGTGGTAGTCCCTTCAAGATGGTAAAAGACATCATTATTTTCTACTTCCTCCCATTCTTTGTTGCTCATCTTGTTATTTTCCATCACTTAGCCCCAACAGCAAGGGCAGAATAAGTTTCAAACCAAGCCACTGAATCTTCCTGGTCTGCATGTCCCTCTTGTACAGTGGTGCTCTTTCGAGGGAACCTTTCAATCTCTCTAGTGCGTCGTACTCCATGTTTCTAAGACTTCTAGGGAGGATATTACATATCCTTTGACTAGCCATTATGAATTCATCCACCAACAACCTAGAAATAGTATCAAAATGAGCCATGGATTGAGATTGTGTGTTGAGGTACTTTTCTGCAAGTGTAGCATCCTTTTCTATCTCGAGATGGTTGTTGATGACTCCGCTAGGGCTGAATAGTTCTGCCCTAATGTGTAGAGGTTCTCTATTTTCTCTCCTTATGACCCTTCTTAATTTTTGTGGTCTATCTTCCTCATTAACCATCTAAGGGGCTAATGCCATTAAATACATATCTTCCATTCTAGGATTAGGGTCCCAAATGTTCAAGTATATCAACACAAAATTGTGCATGTAGAATTCTGCCATTTTTTCATTTTCTGTGATACTTGAATGAATTATCTACAATTTTGAAAGGGCAAGGATCCATGAGAGGCAAGTGTCTTGATATGAATCAGGAGCTACTATTATTTGAAATAGTCTGCAGAAGAATCTAATGGGTATCTATGTTGGATGGCACAAATCTTCCATGGTGGCCATTTGTTTGTCTTTTTTCTGAAGTCGATCCCGAAATGCTACATTCTCTACTTGGGCCTTCTGAAGCTACTCTTTCAACATGGATTCTATGAGCCTAGAATTAGACAAATCCCTTCCCAAATCAGTCACCTTTTCCTTCATGACCCCTATGTCGTGCACACCTTTGGTTCTGGCAATATTCATCCATTGATTTGTGTGTGCCCTATCCTCTTCTAGCTGATAGAATAAACACACTACTAACTTCTAAGGAATCAGTATGCCCCCTTCAATAAATGTGTACTAGGAGTTGATATTTTGCTGAGGGCTAGGGTTTGGCAGTACTAATACATATTTGAGGACGTGTTTTGGTGAGGTGGGGTCCTCCTTGTCATCTTTCTCTTCCCCCCATTTTTCATCTCACCCTTAATCTTGTGACTTTTCCTCAACTTCTTGGGCTTCCTGCCCATCCATGATTGTATTTTCTCCCTCATCCAAGATTTTTTTCTCTAATTCTGGGTCTACTAGAGTTTCCTATAGCAAAGACAAATTTTACTATAGAAAAATATTTTTTGCCCTGTGAAGAACCTCTCTTGAGTTTTTTCCCTTTTTTCTATCTTTTGAGGGTCTCTGGGGATTGTATGATATGTATGGGATGCCAACCTTTCTATGTGGCTTCTTATGTAGGTCACAGGGGTCCTCACAAGTGAGGTGACCTCTTGAACCTTTCCTTCCTCTATCCTTATTTCATCATCTTTCTTGGGTGACTTCTCAATGGAAATAGGGTTTTTAGCTGGAGTCTATAGTTTCCCTTGCCTCACCCTTTGGCTCTTACTAGTCATGAAATACATGGGTGTTCTCCTCTTCCTATTTTGTTTCACTAGTGTGCTCAAAGTGGTTAGGGTAGAAGCCAACTCCTCATCTATTATCTCTGGTGACATGTTGGTGTCTTGAGGGGAGGTATCATTGCCTTGCATAGGGTTCAAAAATTATTTCCCCTCTATCTTTTCTTCCTTCTTCCCCTTAGTCTCTTCCTTCTATATTTATAATGCTTTTACATTTTCTGTTTCGACCTCCATTTCTTCTTTTTCTTCCTCATGTTTAACCTCCTCTTCTTATTCTTCTACCTCCTCTTCTTCTTCTTCTACCACCCTCCCTCTAAGACTAGAGGCAGAGGTTTGTTCTATTTGGGTGGATATGAAGGCTTCCCGCATTAGGGGAATTTTGAGGTCTAAAATGGGCCTCCTAAGGAAAATATACAATCAAAATTCACTTTATGAGAACCAATCACATTTTAGGGGATGACATCATCCCTAATGGTTGAGGTGGCATTACTTGAGTTAAAGGTACTTACTTGTCACATTCTCAATGGTGGATAAAAATTCATGGTTAACCATGGTAGTGCTCTAAGTACTTTTAAAGTCATAAAGTAAAGTACTCATAATAAATGTCATTTCACACTTTTTGAATAAAATATTATTATTGTCATTTCATATTTTTTGAAAGAAACAATGCATATATCTACCCAATCTTCATGTATTTACACACTTTTCAATAAATATTATATTTGTATATTTTCAAATATTTATTAATAAATCAAATCAATTCAATATGTAATATAAAATTCATACATAAAACAATATATTATATTATATTATTTTTATATAGTATATTAATTACATGTTATTATATAATTTAAGTAATATAAATTTTAATTAATAATATATTTTATAATTAATAATTTATGAATTTATATTTATATTTTATTTTAATTTATCTAAGTACAAAGTACAAATGCATTACTTGTACAATGATAATGATTTTTTCTTGAAAATCTCATTTTTATTTATAGTCACATCAATACAATTTTTTTATTAATTTTATTTTAGTACAACTTTTGAATTGAATTTAACCATGGTTACATGGATTTTGGTGCAAAAAGTGAATTGCAAATTCATAAATATTGTTTTATTGGTTTAGCTATTATTTTATTGTTTCCTTAGGAGGCCCATTTTAGACCTCAAAATTCCCCTAATGATCCATGTCTATGAATGAGGACCAAGATATAGTGAGGTTTAATCTTCTCAAAGCATCATTCACTATTAGTTTTATAAGGCCATGATGATAAAAATGTTGGTATTCCCTTTCCCTCACCTTTTTTCTCATGTTTGTTATTGATTTAAAGAGGAAATGAGGGATGCTCAATCTCTGTTGTAGAGGGATTTCTCCTTGAAACCTAATCTCATTCAACAACTTGAAATGGTACCCATAGAATACACTAAGTTTGCCTTCACAAGAAATTAATTTCATGATATGGAAGGCTACTTCATCCCAGAGCTATGAAAGACTTTCTCTCTTCACTCCTTTCTTGTCTTCAATGTATTCCTCTCCTGGAAGAAAGAATATTTTCTTGGTTGTAGTGTTTGGCATCCTTTTGTTACACTGAAAATTTTCATCCTAACATTATGTTATGTGTATGAGCTCATTATTACTCATACTTCCTCCTTTGCAAGTCTAACATATCAATTCCTCATGTCAAGCCTTGAAAATCAGAGAAAAGTTCCTAAAAATCTCCTTAACTTTGGTCTTGCACTTTCTCTCTATCTTGCCTGTGGTCCCGCACCTAATGTTCATGTCTCCTACGTACCTGAACTCACTTTCTCTGTGTTTTGGGTGCAGACCCCTATAAAGATAAAAAAGGCACAAGTAAACTCAAAAAAGCTCACTTTCAGTAAATTTTAGAAGCCTCTAGAAAGAATCTTGCGGTGGAAGAACCGCTCTTTTGAGGTTCATGTATCCCTTACCTTATGGAGCTAACCCCTTGATGAGAGGAGCTTATCCCTTTGAAGGAGGATTCTATCCTTTCATAGTTGGAACTGAAACCTCCTCTTTTCCACTATAAAAAGAGGCATTGGGTAGCCTCAAGGGGAGTTCAAGCTTTAGAATATTTGAGGTTAAGTGCTGTTGGGATTCAGACTCATTTAACTGAGATTTTTGTGAGGAGAGATCACATACCTCTATCTGTCTCGGTTGGAGGAGTGCACAGCTTATCAGAGTAGAGGAGATTCCTGCTTTGTACCTTGGGAAGGCCTGTTCAACATCAAGGCTAAGGTTGTAAGGTTTTCCTTCTTTTGAAATTAATACAAATGAATTCATTTTTCTCAATAAGCTGTTAGTTAACTGTTTGTTTCATAGATTCCTTGATCACTATGATAAGCATGATTTATGATGTTTTCTATATAGGTGCTATTTAATGTTTGCTTGTTTGTGACTGCAGGTTTATGAAGATAACTCCTTCAAGTGCACGAGGGACAACAACGACTTCGAATAAGCGTTGGATATACAGTATGTATTTTACACCTCTATAGTTCTTTTTGTAAATCATATATGCTTCGAGAAAGGTTGGTTCATTTGGCTGTTTGTTGCTAGATTACTTTTGGGTACTAGGGAGATCGGTCTTGTCCGCAAGCTTGATTAATTCGTACAACACCTTTCTTTAACCAACTTAACTCCTAGGGGAAAAGTGGTGACTCTGCTCATTAGTTTAGGTGAAAGTGTGATTGCTAGACCCCTAACAACATTGGTGGATCTCTCCTCTAAGTGTGATTATAGAGCCACTATAAACTCTTGAGCTATATCCACATAAAAATATTTTAGAAGCTCAAAGAAACCTAACCGTTGGAGGTTTCTGAAAATTTCCATTACTTAAGGATGTTTTCTTATTATTTTAATATCAGTGGGATCCCTTCTATTAAATTTTCCTCCCATTTTGATGGCTGTGATGGGAAGGTGGTAAGATGTTTGAGATTTATGTGAAGAGATCTTGGATATTATGGTCTCAAATAGATGCAAAATTTTTTACCCTTTAATTGCCAAATTATAGCTGAATGTGTGTAAATTTCATCGAGAAATTTCAATTCTGGAGGGTGGAAACCACTTACCCCTGTCCTTTGGTGTTTTTTCATGGGAGATGGTGGCCTCAAGAAGTAATTTCACCCATAGGTGACTCTTTTTCTCCCTTTGTATCCTTTATGATCTTCCTGTGTAGTTTCCTATAGAAATTATTTTTTTCCGGTAGCACGATGGTGCATGCAAGCTCAGAATTCGATGCTTCTCTCCTTGATAGATTCCACTACTATTTTTCTCTCACTTCTATTGAAATTCTCATCCAATTCGGTATAATGAGGCATAACTCACCTTTATGGCATTTTATACCAAATTTGGAGCGGGGTGTTGATTTGGACTTTACACGAGTTTTCCTCTTTGAGACCATTGGTCCCACTCCAGTTAATGATTACACAACCTCGTAATCACCTTCTAATACTTTTTCACTCCCTCTTTACTGATTTTAATTTCCCAAGTGGTATGTACATTTTAATTTTCATTCAATTTAACTTTAGTAAGGTGGCCAAGTTAACTGGCCACCTATTTTGCCTTTTAAGTCTCTAAACCTTGACATTAATCTATTTTGGTCATTATGAGTGCATAGTGAGAGGTGAAGGTCCATACCTGAGCCTACCTGGGGCTCGTGTGTTACAGAATTAGATGGTTCAAGGAGCTGGAGATTTTTCGTTGCATACATGATATTCCTCTTACTATTTTTTATTTTTTTGTTTATTTTCTAAGTGAGGAGCTTGTTTTCTGAGCAAGATGCTTAATATTTTTTTGTCTTTCCTTCTTGAAGGTGATGCATGGAGGTACTCAGGTGCCTTGGCTAGTTTTATCACTCTCGCGGAGTCTTATAGTGGTATGTTGAATCCATATTCATCAACTAATCTTCAGATTTAGTCCTTGCTATGACATGCACAAAATAGCTACATGAAACTTTCCAATTTCCTATAGCAGTTTTATTTTTCTTCTTGGGGCTTCATCTTGCTTAGAAATTAAGGGAAATTTTTTATGGAGGTTATGAATGGGGTCATGGAATGAGTGGAGTGGTGGAAATGTAAGGGGAGAGGTATCATGCCAAGTTACATATCATCTGGCTGCTAATGGCGCAACATAGGGTTTAGAGACTGAATCCCTATGCATGGATTGAAATTAGGGGTTAGGAGTGGTAGTTACGGGAAAAAAATAAATTATAATTCTCTCCTTGAAGTTTATAAATCTCTGAGAGAGCTCATTTCCTCATAAATAAGTTTCTTGTAGTATTTACAAGAGTAAATTGTAGTTCTATAAGAATCATGTAGCTGCTAGACTTTCCTGTAGCAATTACACTTAGAGAAAAATGAAAATTTCGGCCTACTTCTGAGGTGATATGAATGAACGGGTCCATGCTGGAGTGGTTCATGGAGTGTGTAAGCATGGGAGATAGATAAGTGAAGAAGAATTACTCCTCTAGATCCAAAAACTATCCTTGCCTAGTAACCTACAAAGCAAGAAAAATGAGTGGATAGGTATTATATTTTCTCTTCTTTTTTCTCGAAGGCAAGTGGGATGCCTCCACAAATGTTTTAAACCCATGGGCCTGCCTTGGGCACATTAGAGAGGATTTCACCGAAGGATATTTTTTTTTTGTTTTTTGTTCTCTTCTTTTTGTTTTTTTTTTTTTCTCCAGTATTTCCTCATGGAAGTTTTCAACCCAGGAGTTGGACTTGGGCACCTTAGAGAGGTTTTCACCCCTGGAGTTGACCTTGTGCACCTCAGAGAGATTTTCACCCATGCCCGCTTATTTTTATTTTTTTCTGTTTCTTTCTAGGAGGGGGAGGCATTGGAAACTATGGAGTTTACCATGACATACACCTCCCTGTTTAAGGAATTTATAAATTCATCCCTAGACAGGGGATTTTTGTAACCTTTAAGCATGTAACCATTGGTAAGTAGGGAAATCTCCTTCTCATGTATGATTATGAAATAAACTGCACCATTATCATAATATTTGTCCACTTTTTAGGGTCCCAACCATATTTTCATCAATTTTCCTTTGAAATCCTTGAACCTTGACTCATACATCATCACCTAATCTCCTTCTTGAAAGGTCTTCTCCTTAATGTGTTTTTCATGCTAGACCTTCCTTTGCAGTTGAATCACTTCTGTGAGGAGCGCTTGCATCCTAAACTCATCCAATCCATTTGATTGCATCAACCTCTCTTGTTGGACCTTTGATACATCCAATTCTAACTCAGTTGACATCCTTAATGTGTTGAACTCAAATTAAATTGAAAGCAGAGATTTCTTGCGATAGACCTAGTCGTAAGGAGTAAACGTTGTTTTTGTTCTCCAAGTAGTGTTGTAGGGCCATGCAGATTTTACCAATATGTCCACCCAATATTTTCGACTACTACTCCCAACCCTTGTGAGGATATTCTCCAAATATTTGTTGGTCACTTCGACTTGGCCATTTTCTTGAGGTTGGTAGGCATTGGAAGTCTTATGCTTTATCTTGTGCCTTCTCAGAAGATTCTTAATGAGATGAGATGCGAATTTTTCCCCATGATTAGTGACTAACTCTCTGGGGTATCCTAATTTGTATAACACATTCACTCTCAAAAATTATGCTACCTTCTCCTTGGTTGCTACCTTCACATCTTTTGTTTTAGCCCACTTTGTCAGGTATTCAATGCGAACTATGCTATATTTTTTCTAGCTATATAGTGGATCAATGGGTATAATGAAGTCCATGACCCAATTGTAAAATGGTTCTATAACCGCGTGAGGGTGAAAAGGCATCTCATCCCTATGTGTATGTTTCTCCATCCTTTCGCACTGGTCACACCTACTAGTGTACCTTCTAGCATCCTGGTGAAGGGTAGGCCAATAGTAACCTACCTGCAAATCTTTGAAGGTTGTCTTTTATAGAGAAAAGTTGCCTCCACAAGGGCTGTCACGACATGCAGAGAGGATGTCAAAAACTTCTTCCTCCCTCACACATCTTCTGAGAATTTTTTTAGGGCATAGATTGAAGATATTTCTCCCATTCCATGTGAAAGGGGAACTTTTTCTAACAATATTCTCTTCTCCTTGGATGAGAGGTTAGGAGGAAATTTTTTAGAAACCAAGTAGTTATATATGTCAGTAGACCATGGAGAGAGTGCTGAGATAGAAAATAGGTGTGCATTCAGGAGCTGGTCATCCACCATTCCTTCTTCATCTGCAGATAGATCTAACCTGGATAAAAAAATTTGCAACAACATCTCCTTTCCAGGTTTATCAAGAATGGTTAGGTCAAACTGTTGTAATAGTAACAACCATCTAATTATCCTAGCATTAACATCTTGTTTGTTCATTAAATAATTGATGGTTGCATCGCCAGTGTGTACAAACATCTGATAACCAGTGACAATGCATAAATTAAATCATGGAAAATTTCTAACATTTCCTTCAATGTAACAATATAATTGAGTTCAACCTTGGACAATTTATTACTAATGAAATAGATTGCATAAGGTAATTTCTCTTTTAAATACCCCAAGGCTACCCGCACAACTTTGTCTAATGCATTTGTGTGGATGTGGAAAGGCATAGTCCGATTTGGACCTCGAAGAATGGGGGTAATAGTTAACTTTCCCTTAATGAGCTCAAAATATTCTTAACATAGGTTGGACCAAGTAAAATCAGAGTCTTCTACCAAAAAACCAAACAGTGGTGAAGCTAACTTGATAAAATATTTAATAAACCTTCTATAATAGCTAGCTAAACCTAAGAAACTCCTGACATCTCTCTTCTTTTGAGGAGCAGGTGCCCTTTCGATGATGGTGATTTTGTTTTGGTCCACCTATATTCCCGCTTGAGAGATTCAATGTCCCAACACTACTCCTACTCTTTTCAAGAATTAACACTTTTCTAGCCTTGGGGAGAGATGCATCTCAATGCATCCTCTCAGTACTTTTCCCAGATTAGAGAGATATTTCTGGAATTCATCCCCATAGGGGGTGAAATCATCCATGTATATTTCAACTGTGTCATGGAATAGCTCAAAGGAAATTCTCAAGATGAATCTTTGGAAGGTAGTTGGGGCATTGCACAACCCAAAGGGTAGAACTCTATAAATGAAGGTACCCCAAGGACATGTGAAAGTAGTCATGTCCCAGTCTTCAGGGCTAATTTGGATCTGGTTATACCCACTAAACCCATCTAAGAAAGAAAATAACTTCTTTCCTACAAGGCCACAACAACTTGATTCGTAAAGGGAAAATGGGAAAAATCCTTCTTGGTGGCTTTTTTGAGTTCCTGATAATCACCACAGATTCACCATTTTCCATTCTTCTTTGAGACTAGGACAAGAGGAGATACCCATTCACTATCTGATATAGGATAAATGAAACCTATATCCACCAATTTCTGTAGTTCTTCCTTGACTATGTATTTTAGAGTTGGGTTGATCTACCTTTGGGGCTAGCGCATAGGCTTGCATCATCTTTTAATGTTAATATGATGTCTTCACATCAAGGGATGCACCCTTTTCATGTCCCTGTAGTCCCAAGAAAATGCATCTAGATTTTCTCTCAAAATATGGCATAGTTGCTCTTCTTCTCTATCTCAGAGGTTTGAGTTAATTTTCATAGATTTGAATGGGCCAAATTCCACAACCTTGGTGGTTTCAAAGGTTGTGTTATCAAAAAATTTGACATGATAGGCTGCTTGATTAGAAAATCTCATGTAACTATTTCAAACCAATCTTTGGACTGAGGCTTAGCCTCCTCAGTCTGAGAGGGCTCTCTCAAGGGTTAATGATATGTAATAAAGATATATATAGATGGATAACTCTATTATTTGTTTTTTGGTATAGGTTAAAAAGATGAATTCTTGCTACCATTGGGCTATGGAGTTAGTGATAGGGCTCTCAATAATAAAGGCTTTCCTTGTGGAAGCTGAGGCTTGTATATACTTCAATGAAAGAGTAACACATTCAGGAAAATCCCAATAACTTGAGGATCAAAGGAATTTGGATCATGTGATACATGAATTCTGAGTAATGAGACATCAAGACATTGAAAGAAAAACATTTCAAAAGATAGGACATAAACTGATTGAAATATCATAAGAATCTTAGGTGAAGGAAAGTGGTATTGTTACTGTATATATTAGAAACTCCAAAAGCTTTGCAATAAAATAGTCTGTTGAGATAACATTTTACAACCTGTAGGCTAAAAATAATATCAATATGTAGCCATTGAGCTTATGGAGTCAAAATTTCAGTGAATACAGTGAGTTTAGTTGACATGGAAGTTGAGGTAGGTCAGAGTTTTTAGTAGTAGGACAGACACACATTTCAGTCCAAAGATTGGTTTGAAATAGTTACACTGAAGTTGTCTGATCAACAGCCAATCAGGTACGATTTTGATGATAACAGGCTGAATCAATTAAGTGTAGTTCCATACAAGGGTGGCTTTCATATTCTGTGACTAGATTTTCAAGCGGGCTGTTAGTGGGGGACTAGTTCTTAATGACTTGGCTGATGAGTTCATCTTCATCAAACTTCCCCCTCTAAGAAAAACATCTATGTTGAAAATGGGGTATGGTGTAGTGTTGTATACTTCATATTCTTCTTTATCATCCAAACATATAGGTAGGTCATGGTCAATGGAAGGCTGCGTTGAAGGATATAATACCAACTGTTTAGATAAGGGCCCATTCTTAATAGTCATGTTTCCGACCCGACAACTAATATAAGCATCGACAGTGGCTAACCAAGGTCTCCCTAGAATGAGAGGTTATCCATTAACTGGAGTGGATCAATTTCTCATGAAAAGGAGTTTTTTGGATTTGAATGTTACTTTCTTCCTTTTCCTCCTTAACCTCTATAGGTGGAGATGAAAGGTGGTTATTTGGGATTACTCCTCCCGGCATCAGATTAATCTCTGGAATATCCACATTCTAAGTTGGATAGGATGTTTCTCCATTTTAAACCTAGTGTGCCTATCTGTTGTTTAGGTTTGGATTGGTTTGTGCAGACATTTTGGGTAGCTTGGGTGGAGCAGCATGAGTAAGATGTGGTTGAGGTTGGGGTGGAGGCATTAGAGCAGGTGGTTGATTATGTTGAGGCCTCACCCTTGGGATGGGTTGTTCCACTGAGGTTGTTGAGGAACATACTCCTGAAATGGTGGGTTCATAGGTTGAGGATAATATGGAGGGCTGTAATGTCAAGGAGGAGGTGTAGGCCATGATGGTGGAGTGGGGGTGTACCAAGATTGCACAGGTGCATTCTGATTGTTGTCATAGTAGAAATAAGGTACACTCTGCATACCCTGTTGATATGACCGACGACCTTGATTCCTTCTCTATTTGATGAAACAGAGTTTCTCTGATCCTAAATCCCCACCTTGATATACAGCTTTGAGTCGAGGTAAGAAGGGACACTTGTCTGTGGCATGATTCTCTTCACAAAATAAGAAAACCTCTATGACATTTAATGGACATTCATTCCAAGGGTGCTTTCTACTACATCTAGGGAAGAATATAGGCAAGGATATTTCTGATTCCTTTTGCTTCCTCTTGATCTGAATTATGTCCATTTGCAAGGCAAAGGTGTGCAACATGTCACTCTTGAAGTCCTCCAACATATTTCCAATATCATTCTTGATGGAGGTGGAAGAGGAAGGGGTATTGGTCATACTTTGGCTATCTCTTCCTTTCTTCCTAGCTACCCTATAATGGTTCCTGAAGATAGTTTTGAATGTCTCAGAAGGCATCTGGTAGATATCTCCTCCTGATAACATATTGAGGGTTTTTATCACCTCCTCCATGATCCCTCAAAGAAGTACTAGTTTAAGTGATCCAAGATCAGGGGTACAATTGGGTATTTTATAGTTTAACTATAAGCTCTCTTCATAGTCCTCTATGGATTCATCAAACCCTAGAGTCATCCTGAATATTTCATCTTTAGTTTCCTTGGACCTACAGTAGTCTTTGTACTTATTGTTGAAAGCCTCTTGCATCTATTCCCAGGTAGTGATGTTGTTCATAGGTAGACCTGTGAACCAACACAAGGCTACATCCTTAAGGGTAGATGGGAATAGCTTCATATTTTGATCATCTGAGGCATAGTCGTAGGTCGTATAGACAACAGGAAATTAAAACATGAACGTTTTAGGGTCCTCAGAGGTAAGTCCATGGAAATTTGGAAGGGTTGAGGGGATGATGTTCTTCATTTTAGTTTCCCCATCTACCTCTCTAATGGGAAAGGGTCCCTCGGCTTCAATTTTAGCCATGGGTTGAATAGGGGAAGTAGGTTCCTTTAGTGAAACAAGATCTTATTCTTCCCTAATAGGTTCTTCAAAATTTTCAATAGGATAACCTATGGCGTGTTCAACCTCATAGTCACTGAAGAAGAGTGAAGGGTGACTATTTGGTGATGTGGGGGTTTTAGGTAAAACTTTTCCTTGAGTATCCCTTCTTGTAAGAAGCATGAAAATCATATTTTCTTGTATTTTTTAATATTTTTGAAACAACATGTAAAATAAAAGCAGAAAATAATGCTAAATAAAAATCAAAGCATCTACTAGACACCTCGACGGCAACGACACCAAAAAGTGGTGAGCCCTAGTATTGCATCAATAATGTTGCAACTCCAAGAGGCTACTCTACTTTACTTTATCAACCTGGGGTTTGTACAAACTTGGAGGTGATAGTGCTATATACACAGCAGATGCATTCTACTCATGTCATCCTTTTCTGAGCTATATGAAAGGGAGCTATTTATAGGGTTTCTGAATGAAGTATGTCACACTTCTAGATTTAGACCTAGGGCTATAAGTGATTAAATTTCATTGCTATATCAGCAAGCAAATAACTATTCTACAGGAAGAAAGTACATCTAGCTACAAATTAAGATAGTCTGATAAATGGAAGCAAACTAGGCATATTTCATGAAGTAAATTGCTGAATTGAAATTTCATAAAGAAGACTAACCTAATCACACATTGCTGGGCCAAATGGATAAACACACTCTGTCTACTTCATGCTTTAACTATCATGATTTTACTCATGCATCTAATCATAACCTAACTATGCTTGTAAACGCATTATTTTGCAGCTAGGAGGAGAACGCGCAAAGTTGGTATAGGAAGGGCTTGAACTCATGGGTGCAAGGATGAAGGTGTCTGGGTAATTTTGGTAGGTCTACATGAGGTAGATGATGATTTTTGGTCTTAATAAGAGGCCCACTAGTGCTACTGCAAGTTCTCCTATAGGTTTCATATAGTGCTACAGGAAAGTCCTAAATTGGTACATGAAACATTAGGAGGGAAATATGAGGCAAAAAAAGGTGGATAAAAGCATAGGGGAGGTGGAGTGAAGGTGTTTTTGGATGAGTGGAAGGTGTCAAACCCCTTGGTGATGGACATAACCTCTTGAGAATCATGTGTTGCACTTGTAGGGTTTTCTCACAGTGTGAAGGTGAAAAATATGAAACCAAGGCTGATGGAAATTTGATGGAATAAAGGTTGATTATGGGTGAGAAATGAAGCTAAGGATGATGGTGAAGTCCTCCTTTGTTGTGCTACTTGAAGCTGCAAGAAAACTATCTATTCATGCAACAAATATTGAAAAATTCATGATGAAGGAAATGAAAATGATGAGTTGAATTTAGAAAGTCTTAGGGTCCTGTGATTTGGTAGATTGGTAGACCAAATGACAGGGTAACAGGAAATTAGCCTTTGGAGTCCTATGCCCTAGCCTTCCTAGACTTAGAGAGGGCTCTCTCTATTCTTTGGAAAATATGTTTTCTTGTTTGCTTTAGAGGGTTGATTTTAGGCTAGTTTTTAAGTGTAGGGTTTGTTGATTGTTTTGGTTGGGTAAGATGAACAGGAAGAATAGGTGGAGTGAGAGGCCTTTAAATCATTGGGCTATGGAGTCATGAGTATCTAAATAATGAATCGGATTGCACTGCAGGGAAAATATAGCAAGGTTAATGGACCCTTAAGGTAATGTACGAAGTGGGGTGGACAGCAAGTCGGGAAAAACAAGGTAGGGCAAAGGGAAGTGAAGTATCCTTTGTCATTTACCCATGAAAAAGAAGGTCTTAAATATGATAAGAAAAATATACCAATCATGATATAGGGAAAACCAATTACTCAATGAAAATAATTAAACAAATAAATATCCAGGATAAACATTCCAATGAAACAAAGAAAGCAAGAAAACCTTATATTACTTAATAATTTCACCTTCAGAATTGGGAAAACATATAAGATGACACAATAACTTTCATCAATCAAAGAGGGTAATCCTAAACGTTCTTGATTAAGCTAAAAGGACTCTGAAGAAAACTAATAGGCATGGGAAAAGGGCAAGATTAGAACAAGACCTCTTTGACTTAGCCTAGCAAGCAGTACTACAAAGGAAGGTTTCAAGGCAGAGTTTAGCTAGTTTCAAACAAACAAGGCTTACCATGAGTCAGATTTGTAAACTAACATATTAATCCATAGATGAAAAAAACAAGAATAAGGTGGCTTGAAGAGCAACTAAGAATTATTCAAACACACCCAGCAGAGGAAAACATCAAGGCCATAGCAAATAGGAGGACTAAGGTGCTCCAAGGAGCATTTCTCAACCTATACTTTTCTGTTCTATAGCAACAAAGATGTATGAAAAATAATGATAATAAGAAAACATGAACAAATTAAGAATACATCACAATTAATAAAGCTAAGGAATTCTGCAAAAAACCTTCTCCATCATCAATCCAAGCAAGGCATTCATAGACTTCAAAACACCAATTTCTTCTCCAAGCTCATAAAAACCATCTATTTCTCTCGAAGCTCATCAAATGCCAACATTTACAATGAAGCCCTCATGCTCTATTTAGCTCAGTAAAGGATGGAAAAAACCCTAGATAGGGTTGGAAAATGTCAAAATCACCCTTAAATGTCATTTATGCCTAAGAGACCATGCAAGGACCAAGACACAAAATATCTCATGAAATAAATGCTAAAATGAATTCTTGCACCGAATTCTAGAGTGATTTGCTTCAAAAAACACTAAAAAATGTTTTTTCAATAAATGAGTGTGTTTTGTTGATTTTTGGTCCAAAACACACTAAAGAGTTCATTTGCGTAGTGCCACTTTTAACAAAAAATAGGGTCTTTTGAAACTAAGTTTTGGACCCCTTCCCGATGACGGATTTAGCTCTGTGATGCCTCGTTGGAAAGCTTCATGAGTCTACCTTCAAAAAATTATTGTAGCTTCTTGATCCATCTCATGTAGCCTAGTCAAACTGTTAAAAATCCCAAGACTGTCATTTGCATAGCGTTGGGCCTAAAACAATGGCAGAAAGGTGAAAAAAGAGGAGTTTTTTGACCTTTTGAGGGGTCAAACCTACTCGAAATCATCTGAAACTTGGTGAGAATAATGTAATAGGTGTGATAAATCTAATAATGTCAAGTTATCCTCCTGAAGATGCTCCATGTATTAGCATAGTGCCAGTGGCGCTGCGCTAATGTGCCTTAAAAATCTCAAAAAAAAAATGCTTAAATTTGCTCAGAATTGGTGGAGACATCCCTCATGGAGTTTAAAAAGTCTGTATAAAATCTTGACGAAATATTTCAAGGTTTACTTGGCCCTTTCCTCTTTTTAGTGTTTTTTTGAATTTTAATGAGGGCCTCTTTGTCACTGTGGTTTGTCTCATTAGTATTAGTACAGCCTTTGGTTTCTGCATTCTCCTTACTGTCTTCATCTTTGTCCTTGTCCTCTTCTTCATTTTCTTCCTTTGCCTCCTCACTTTCCACTTCATTTTCTCTTTTTTTTGTTTTTTCTTCATAGGCACTTGCCCTCTTTCACTACTGACATTATCTTCTATTCCTGACATGGTGATCAGGGCTAATGGTGTGCAGACTTGGGCAAGAGGAGTAAAATTGAAATGGTAGTGAGGATAATTTATGTGAGGGAGTGGTGTGGAGGCTAGGGTTCTTAGGATTAAATAGCTTTGTATCTTTTAGCCTGGCCTTCTCAAAAGTGGATTGGAGCTACCCTAACTCACTCACCCTCATATGACAACAAACTGATTTCAAGGAGGTTCAGAAAAAAAGGCTCATTTACATGCAAGACTTAGGGTTTACCTCACTTAGGGTTTGAACACTTAAAGCCCCAAAATACTTATAATTTATGGAAAATTTCTTTGGGGACAAATAAAGGAGGTTACCAATTTTTTGGTTCTTTGTAAACTTTCGAAAATCAAATGGAGGATAAAAATTGAGCTTGAGGCAAGAATTTTTCGTTTTGGGGGCTCCTTGCATTTGCGCAGCGCCTTGCCTGTGCTGTCGGGTCAACCTATTAGCGCAGCGCCAGCAAGCCTGGCTGACGGTTAGCATAGTGCCAGGCACATACAATTTTTGCCACTCTCTGGGCGAGTCGGGCCCGCGTTTGCGTAACACCCGAGATTTGCGTAGCGTCTGGCTGATTACCACAGCGCAGTGCAATTTTGAATGGGCGGAGGGCCGGTTAGCACAGTGCCAACCTGTATTTGCATTGTGCTAGTGATTTGAGCAGCGCTAACGAACTTGCCCAGAAAATGGTCAAAAACACTCTATTTTTTCTGTTGAAACTTTCTTTTCTGCACCAAGTGCAAATGAGGTTAAAATGAAATTAAAATACCTTTATACCCCTTGAGAGAGATAAATTAAACTCATAACCCACTCTTACCATGTTTCTTCAATCTTTTTGTCATTTGACTCATACCCTTTATATCTTTTATTAGGGTTTTTGAAAGCTTTCCCAAGGCATCTTTCTTCTTTTTGTGCTGATGGCTAGCTAAGGGGATGTATATTTCCTTTTCATCCTTATTTACCTTTGAAATTCTGGGCACTTATTCAAACTGCTTTTGGCATGCATTTGACAAACGGAAAATACTATTCTTATCCGTTTTGGCATTTTTGGTTGCAGGTGACATGAAACATGTCCCTTTACCTCCTTACTGATTTCAATAACATATTTGTTTTGAAAAATAATTTTAAGCAACCATATCATGCCATGTGTTACCTTGGCCACTTCTAATTTTCTGCAGGTGCCTACAACACATTTTCCTTTGTTATTCTTAGTCCTTTTTGGATTTTTGACACCTCATTTTCTCCACAGTGAACTTATGCTCAGCATGATTTTCTCCTTTGGCACTTTACCTCATTCTTTCTTTGTCTTGACCATTTTGAAGACCTTTGACTATACTTTTGAAAGCTAGGGCTCCCTCATACTAATTTTCTTTACCATCTCTCCCTTTGGTGTAGTGAAGTAGTGATGTTTGGAGAAACCCTAGAGGGCACCTTGGATATCCTTTGAATGCCTTCTACTATTTATGAAGGAGGAATTATCATCTTTATTTGACCTGTTCTGTCCACCTTTCCAAACTCTTAGGTTTTAGGGTTGTTATAGAAAAATAAGCAGTGTTGTCTTCTAGGTTATCTATAGCCTTTTCAACTTCATTCATTTATGTTTAGTTCACCTCACCATTTTCCCTTATTCAGTCATGATTTATGAATATCTTCAAACATTTGTGACTATGTTGAGGTGTCTTTTGTCCTTTTGGTCCTTGTGATGTTTCTTTGCATGGAAAAACTATCTTTTCAATCAATCACAAAACCCTGATTCTCTTTAGACATAGGCCTGCTACCTTTCCTTGCTGTGGATGTCTTCTTGTGATGATTTCACCTTATTACCTTACCTCTGTTATACTGTTGACCATCTTGATCATTTTTCGAAGAAATCTGAACAAGGGAAGTTGTTCCTTGAAAAATTTGTGCTTTGGCCAATGAGGCCTTTCTTTAATGGCTTTTGATCAGTTTTGGACAAATTACTTGACATTATTCTTCTTTGAATGCATCCTGGAGGATGAATTTTAGCCTTGGGGCAAGTTCTTTCCTTGTTTTAGGAGCCTCTACATTAGCACAATGCCGGATAGTCCTGCCCATGGATTAGCACAACTCCAAGTAGTCCTACCCATGGATTAGCGCAGCACCGGGCAGTCCTGCCCATGGATTAGCGCAGCGCCACTTATTTGTGCAACGCCAAAATAGGGTCAAATTGCAGACAAGTTTTGAGGACCTTCCTGAAGTCATATTTGGTACCATGATAGCTCGTTATAAATTTTAACCTGTCTAAATTCTAAATATGTCATGTTTTCCCTAATTGGAGTTTATTTTACTTGTAAAAAGTTGAGTTTCCCAAGACTGGTCAAAAAGTGTTGAGTGATGGTGCAGAAATGCGGAGTGCTGGTGCATACAACTTTTGGAGGTCTTCCTTAACTCAAAATTGAGCTCATAATAGCTCATTGGAAATATCTTCAAGTCACATTATCTTTTGAATCATCAATCAAATCATTTTGACACTCTATCTGTGATAAAACCTGATTTTACCAAGGTCACTGCAGCAGTGCAGAACTTCTCCTGTGACACCTGCATTTTTTATATTTCTCCTAAACCATGATATCTGTGTAAAAAATGAAGGAGGTTTTTATTTTTGGGCCTATATTGGAAAAAAAACTCTCTCATGTTTGTCAAATTAATCTCTGTTTGGTCAGAAATACAGTTTGAAGCAAAACTGGCCCTAGGTGTGACACATGGCTTGTCTATTGGCATGAATTCTTGGAAAATGATGGAGGCATGCTGTTTATGAGTTGGTATGGAATTATGCCTGTTGAAATGATCTGTCAAATTAATCCTTTTATCTTATGCCTCCTTTTCATAGAAAACCCTAGCTTAGTTGGAAGAGGAAATTAGGGTTTGGTGTAGGGGATTTAGGACTGACTTGTAGAGGGAGGGGAATGAAGTGGTTAAGGGTTGTATAAATTCTTGGGAAAATTTTGGGGGATAGGGATAGATGGTAGAGAGTAGGGAAAAATGGAATTTTAAGATTTGAGTGAGGGGAAAGGGTCCAAAAGGGAAAAAAACAGCCCTAATCTTGAAAAGTGTTGAATTGTAGCAATAGGCTAGGGTTTGTAGAAAAATGATGAGTTTGAGGGATAGGAGTGATGGGAAGTGTTTAATAAGGTATATTAAGGATAGGTGTTACACTAAAAATTGTCATCTTGACATTCTTCCATGTGTATGAGCTCATTATTACTCATACTTCTCCCTTTTGCAAGTTTAACATATCAGTTCCTCATGTCAA